>ML839967.1:28308-42433 GCA_009831015.1 Picea engelmannii | reverse complement strand
ATCATTTTCCCTTCTTCATTATGCTTTGGTAAACATTTTTGGACTGGAATATTGTTGTCGATGACCTTCTTTAAGCAAGAAACATGGAATACTAGATGTACACATGAAGATGGAGGCAACTCCAATTTGTAAGCCATACTTCCAAAACTTTTCAAAACCTTATAGGGGACATAATATTTGTGTGATAGTTTATTGTCCTTATTTTTTTTATTTAGGGACATTTGTTTGTATGGTTGTAGCCTTAGAAATACCTAGTCCCACACCTCAAATTCCCTTTCCCCGTGATGTTGATCTGCTTGTTGTTTCATCCTATTTTGTTCCATAAGCAAGTTGTCCTTCAATGGTTTTAGGACCTCTTGTTGGTTTACTATGTGGTCCTCCACTGCTTGAACCTTTGTATTCCCTTTCAAGGGTGATGTGATGGATGGAGGATGATATCCATAAAGTTCCAGAAATGGGGACATTTTTGATGAAGTATGGAAGGATGTGTTGTACCACCATTCCACTAAGGGAAACCACTTGACCCATTGTGTATGTATATCAGATGAAACTCAATGAAGATATCCTTCTAGAAATTTATTCAGAATATTAGTTTTCCCATCAGATTGAGGGTGGTAAGATGAACTCTGAGACAATTGAGTACCAAAATAAGAAAATAATTCAGTCCCAAAATTTCCCATGAAAATTGGGTCTGTGTCACTTACAATAATATTGGGGACTCCATGTAGTTTTTGAACTATTTCCATGAATGTTGTTGATACTGTGTGGTTTCCCCCTCCAACTCCATTGGTCCTAATGTGACCTACCGATCTAGGATCGTTCAAGTCATCGAACCGATTGGTTTGTCTGACTCATGCTGGAACCGATGAACTTGACACAGGACATTTACCTCCTCGATGTAGGATATATGCACCCATGGACCCCCTCCTTAGTGATTTCCTATATCAACACCAACTCTGCTAGATTTACATGCTAGGTTTCCTCCTTGATGTGACCACAGACTGTGACCGTGGGACAACTCCCTTCGTGATCCCGTGCTTCAAGACTTTAGTGAGTTGCTTTCTCATTTTCCCCGATTTCCGAATCGGTGGATTCTCTGGGACCATATATATGATCCTCTCTCCTCTTTGCGATCAACGACTGTGGTCAACTTTATGAGTTTGGACTTCGCGAGTCCTCTCTTCTCCTGACTCTTCTTTTCCAGACTTGCATATCAACGAAGTGTTGATCTCTCGCCACACGTCCTATCCGAAATGGAAGGCTAGGATTGATTCGACTTCCCCATCTCTTCGGGTATTCTATCCTCTTTTCTCCGAAGGGTTCCTCCTTCGAAATGTGCATATCCCTTCCATGTCTCCTTCCTGATCCAACAGTCTAGATTTGAAACTTCTCTTCGGGACTTCACGAAGATATTTGTTTGATCACGACAAACCTTCTGAAGTTCTCACTCTCGAACCTCTTGATCTTATGCCACCTATCTCCTTCGACGATGGACAATGTTGATGTCCTTTGGGACTTCGGTATATCCTCAAACCTTTTTCACACTTACCACAAATTCACCTTTCGATACTTAGGCTGTTATCAAACTCTTTTTGCACTCCTTGCAGAGTTCTGCACATATTTTCTTATGTGACTTTGCTCATCTTGAAAACCTCCAAGGTTCTGAGTTCCTCTGCGAGATCCTCGTGCCCTCCTATCAATTCCTCTCTCTTCCTCCTGAGCTTTGTAATATGGACCTACATCCCCTGGGCTCACTCCTTGCGCTCAGCTAATATTCTCAACGAATTCTCCCTTATCCTTATGGAAAGGTTTAAGGCATCTACTTTCCTTTGTCGACGCACTTCTTGCAAATCCTTCTTTCACTAGAATGTTCAACAATCCTGGGATTCTGCAACACCTCCAATCATTTTTCTCCTATGCACGCTTGCACTAGCTCTATGCCCACCTGGCAGAGTATTTTAGAGTGTTTAGTATCTCTGAACTATGCTTCTCCCCACACAGTCTTTATTTCCAAGGAACTTAACTGCCTTGAAATTTCTCCTTGAGTCTGTAAATTAATCTGGGGTGCCCTCTTGGAAACTTCTCTTCTGACTCCACTGAGTTCAGACACGCACTCCTTGCGTCAAATTATAGAGTTTCCACCCTCTGTCCCAGACTCCTTGCACTTAGCCTAGAGAACCAGACTTAAATCAACACACTCTAGGATAGAAAATAGTGTCTCTATCCCTACAGACAATTTCTAACATTCATTTATAATTCACAAACATGTAAATGACATTCATAACACAACATCCATTACACAAAAATTTAGAATAGGAAAAACTATCATTTTATATTAATGATGGAATGTCAAATTACAATAGTAGAGTCCAAGCTACAACTAAGTCTCGGCTCTCTGTGTTTCTCTCCCTACAACCCAACCAAACTTCTACTTGGAAATAATACAAATATTTATACAAGAGGGGTTCGATGAGCTTCCCTCGCAAGCTAAACTAGTGGTGTCAAATCACCATTCAAAATGCCTATCAAAAGGGAAAATTACAATGATGGAAATCTGCTCCAAATTGGATGCAGATCCATTCTTCTGTCAACCACTTAATGGAGACCTTATCTCCAACTTGTGTGAAACAAAATTTTTTCTCTTCCATCTTGTCTTCATTTAATGCTTGGATCCCGCCTTGGATTCTCGAGGAAAAATGAGAGGGTGGAGCCTCTCCTTTCTTGAATGCACAACATGCGTGAAATCTAACTTGCATGTGCTAAGGTGGAGCGATGCTCCTGCATCATACTCCACCTATACAAAAATCATGAGCTCTTGCTCATCAGATTTCCAACATGGCTAAAATCCTCTTGGATCCAAAACTTTCCCTTGGAGTTGTCTCTCGACTCCTCTACTTCGCTTCTTTTGCTCCTGCATCATCCTTGCTTCTCATGCAAGTTTCTTATTGCTTAGCTTCCTTGTGCTGACCAATTCCTCTGCCGAATCCAACATCAACTTCATTATCTCCTCAACTACTTCGTCGAGATGATCTATTGTCTGACCTTCCTTCTGCAGACTAGCTTGCTCCATTGATTCCTTGCTCGTGGGAAAACCATGTTGATTTCCCAAGTCATCTTATCCATCTCTTGTGGCCTTGACTTGCCACCCTGTTGCATCCTCCACTTCTGCAGTCTCAATATTGAAATTGCATTCAACTACTTCCTTTGATAGATTAATCCATATGATTTTCTTGTCTGGTTCTGTTCTAGCTTCCACCAACTACAAATCGTGTTGGTGTATCTCCTCTGGAATGACTATCTCTCGGTAGCCACCTTCTAGTTCTGGATTGCCCAACCAATCGTCTAGTGCCTTTAACTCCAATTCCCATTGAGTGAGTAACTCAACTGGAAGTTCTCCTTCTGTTGGGACAAACATCAGTATTTGTTCATCTTCTCCCATGACAGTCTCGGCTTGCTATCTTCCTGTCACATCTGCAACATTTTTTTTCACCTCTCATCGACTACTTGGTAGGAATATCTTGACTCCTCCAATGATCAGAATACTCCCTCGATCCTTTTCTTCGATGGAGGAAGTTTGCAACTTCTCATCGTCTTCATTCACATGGCTCGCAGCTCCATGCAAATCTCCATCTGAGTGAGGTATTCCTTCTGCCTCCTCTTCGTTTGTCAACATACTTTGATGTGAACTCTCCGCTGAGCTCATCTCTTCATCCTTTCCCACCTGGAAATCTGGGATGTCTCCTCTGCCCACCTGGCAGTTTACGATATCCATTGATCCCTTCTCATTTCCCACCTAGCAATCTATGAGACTCAAGCCAGATCTCTTTCCCTTATGACTAAGGGCTTTAGTCTGCCTCAACCACCTTTTTAACATCTGTTGCTACCCTCTGGCCAAAAAATTCTAAACATGCCATTTGGATGTTCTATTGAAAGGCCATTCATACCTCCAGTGTACCTTTGACTCTTGTTTCATCTTGAATGCTAGCTTCTCCATCTGGGCTCTAATTTCACTGAGATCCTTGTATATATCTTCCTTTTTCTTATGTGGGAAGACTCTCCCTTGATTTTGCTCATGACTTCCAATGACCATCTTGCTTCACCTATAGCCCACCTGGATGTTTAGAATTTTTTTCACACCTTGCAACTGCTTCAACAGAGTACTATGCTCTGCCTCCCTTGCTTACATAAATTAATTCTTCATCCTCTCTGACATCTCCTTTTCCTATGATCTGCAGACAAAACAATCTCTAATACCACTTGGTGTCAACCTCCCCTCCAACTCCTTCAAGGATGACACGACTTCCCGGTCTAGGATCGTTCAAGTCATCGAACCGACTAGTTCATCCAACTCCTGTTAGAACCGATGAAATTGACACATTCCCTTTACCTCCTCGACGCAAGATATATGCACCTGTGGAACCCCTCCTTAGCACTTTCCTCTCTCAACGCCAACTCTTCTAGCTTTTTGGGCTAGGTTTCCTTGTTGATGTGACCACAGAATGTGACTGTGGGAAAAATCCCTTCATGATCCAGTTCTTTGGGACTTTCACGAGTTACTTTCTCCTTTTCCCAGATTTATGAATCAACGGATTCTTTGGTACTACATCTATGGTCCTCGCTCCTCTTTGCGATCAACGACTATGGTCAACTTTGTGAGTGAGGACTTTGTGAGTCCTCTCTTCTCCTGAATCTTCTTTTCTTGACTTGCGTATCAGCAAAATGTTCATCTCTTGCCATGTTTCCTATCCCAATGGACGACTAGGATTGCTTCGGCTTCCCCAACTCTTCGGGTATTCTATCCTATTTTCTCTGAAGGGTTCTTCCTCTGAAATGTGGGGATCCCTGCCATGTTTCCTTCCTGATCCAATGATCTTGATTCAAAACCACTCTTCGTGACTTCCCAAAGATCTTTGTTTTCTCACGACAAACCTTCCGAAGTTATCACTCCCAAACCTATCGATATTCTGCGAATTTTCTCCTCCAACGATGGATGATGTTCACAGCCTTCAGGACTTCGGAAAGTCCTCGGCCCTTTTTCACACTTAGCGCAAATTCACCTTTCGAGACTTAGGTTGTTCTCAAACTCTTTCTGCACTCCTTGCAGAGTTCTGCATAAACTTCCTTCTGTGACTTTTCTCAGCTTGAAAACCTCTAAGGTTCCCAGTTCCTTTGCGATATTCTTGTGCCCTCCTGGCAATTCCTTTCTCTTCCTCTTGATCTTTCTAATATGGAATTGTACTCCCTAGGCACACTCCTTGTGCTCGGACAAGATTCTCAACAAATTATCCCTTAGCCTTATCGAAAGGTTTAATGAATCTCCTTTCATTTGTCAATGCACATCCTGCAAATCCTTCCTTCACCAAACTGTTCATCTTTCCTGGGATTCTCCAACACATCCAACCATGTTTCTCCTGTGCGTTATTGCACTAGCTCGTTGCCCACCTGGCAGAGTATTTCAGAGTGTTCAGTAACTCTGAACTGTGCTTCTCCCCGCATAGTCTTTCTTTCCAAGGAACTTAACCACCTTGAAATTTCTCCATGAGTCTGTAAATTAATATGGGGTTCCCTCCTAGAAACTTCTCTTCTGACTCCATTGATTTCATACGCACACTCCTTGATTCGGATTATAAAGTTTCCACCCTCTGTCGTGCACTCCTTTCACTTATCCTAGAGAAACAGACTTAACTCAACACACTCATTGATAGAAAACAATATCTCCATCCCTGTAGACAATTTCTAACATTCATCTACAATTCACAAACATGTAAATGACATTCATAACACAACATCCATTACAAAGAAATTTAGAACATGAAAAAATGTCATTTTCTATTAATGGTGGAATGTAAAATTACAATACTAGAGTCTAAGCTACAATTGAGTCTCATCTCTCCTTGTTTCTCTCCCTACAACCCAACCAATCTTCTACTTGGAAATAATACAAATATTTATACAATAGGGTCTCAACGAGCTTCCCTCACAAGATAAACTAGTGGTGTCAAATCACCATTCAAAATGCCCATCGAAAGGGAAAATTACAATGATTGAAATATTCTCCAAATCGGATGCAGATCCATTCTGTCATCAAACAATTAATGGTGACCCTATCTCCACCTTGTATGAAGGCACACTTTTTATCTTACATCTTGTCTTCATTAAATTCCTGGATCTTGCCTTGGATTCTCAAGGAAAAATGAGAGGGTGATGCTTCTCCTTCCTTCAATGAGCACCATGTGTGAAATATGAAGGGTGTGTGTTGAGGTGGAGAGATTATCCTACATCACTATGCTTGGTTTAAAAGGATGAGAAAGAGAGAAAAATAGATATACTTTCTTAGTCAATCCACTACTACCATGATGATGGTCTTTCCTTCTGATTTTGTTAAACATGTAATAAAATCCATGGAAACTTCTTCCCAACATTGGTTTGGTATAGCTAATGGTTGTAGGATACTTGGAGTTTTGATTGTCTCTCCTTTATTCTATTGGAAGACAAGACATTCTAAGAAAAAAATTTGAACATGATTTTTAAGACCCTCCCATAAAAAATCCCTCTTGACCCTGTGGTATGTTTTCAAGAATCCTAAATGTCCCCCTATAGGAGAAGTGTGAAATTCCAGAAGGATATTCTGTTTGAGTTGGGAATTATTACATAAGTATAGGTGATCATGATATCATAGCAAATCATTCTTCCATACAAACGTTTCTAGTGAATTGTGGTCTTTGTGTAGTTTTTGAATGATCTTGCATACCTCTGCATATCCTTGCTTCTTCCAGCCAATCCGATTGCGAACTAGAAATAACACATAGTGAACCTTTTGTTTCTTCTTCTTTCCTAGAAAGGGTATGTGCCACAACATTATGTTTTCCTTTTTTGTATATAATTTCAAAGTTATAACTCAACATCTTTGTAACCCATTTTTGTTGATCTTCTGAAGATAATCATTGATCCAAAAATTACTTCGAATTGTCATGATATATTTTGACCTTGAAGTGTCTTCCTATTAGATAGGGGTGCCATTTTTGAACTGCATGTATTATGACCAACATTTTGTTTTCATAAATGGGTTTGAATAAGTTTTTTCCTTTAAGTTTTATGCTTTCAAAGGCAACATGCCTTCCTTCCTACAATAAAATTGCACCAATTACATGGCCTGAGGCATCACACTCCACAATAAATGTTTTTGTGAAGTCAGGTGTGGTCAAGACGAGAGTCGTACACATAGCCTCCTTAAGTTTTTCAAAATATTTGGTTTCTTCTTCATTCCAACAAAATTCTTCCTTCTTTAATAATGTCATTAGAGGTGTTGCTATTTGACCATAGTTCATGAAAAAATCATGGTAATATCCTGTCAATCCTAAGAATCCTCTAATTTTGTTAAAGGTTTTGGGAATTGGCCATTCCCTTATATATTTAATTTTGTTAGGTTCCACTTTTCCACCTTCACGAGATAGAATATGACCCAAATATTCCACTTCTTCAACCCCAAAGGCACACTTGGAAGGCTATGCATAAAGTTGTTTCTCTTCCAATAGTTGTAATACTTTGTCAACATGTTGTGCATGCTCTTCCCAAGATTTGTTGTAGATTAGTATGCCATCAAAAAATAATAACACAAATTTTCTAAGGAAGGGATTGAAAATAGAATTCATCAAGATTTGAAATGTTGACGGTGCATTAGTCAGTCCAAATGGCATAACCAAAAATTCATAATGACCTTCATGTGTTCTAAAAGCTGTTTTAGGAAAGTATTCCCGTGTCATTCTTATTTGATGATATCCCGAATGAATATCCAACTTAGTAAATAATTTTTATCCATGTAATTAATCTAATAATTCATCAATGACAGGAATAGGAAACTTATCTTTGATGGTCATTTTGTTGAGTTGTATATAATCCAGAAACATATGCCATGAGCCGTATTTTTTTGTAACCAACACCATTGGTGAAGACAAATAACTTTGGCTATGTTGAATGATGCCAACCTCTAACATTTCCTGGATTGTGCATTCAATCTCACCCTTCTCTACATATGGATACCTGTAAGGCCTAATGTTAGGCGGTACACTTTATGGCTGCAAATGAATAGCATGGTCATGGTATCGGGTAGGTGGAAGACCCTTAGGCATTTCACCAAATACCTTGAAATGATTGTTGATAATTATTTGGAGATCTAATGGAGATAGGGCTATAGATGTTTGAACATCAAGTAAGCAAAATTGTGCAATTACAACTTGGTGTCCCTTTTTGAGTAGTTTTTCCATGCTATTAGAGCTTGTCACTTTAGAGGGTTTCCCTTGGATACCTCTAAGCTCAATGTCCTTTTCATTTGAGGAAAATCTCATAAAAAGATTTTGAAAATCAAAGGTCACTATTCCCAGTGATTGCAACCATTGGACCCCTAATACAACATAAACACCCCCCATTTGGATAGAAATCATGGGGATATCCAGAAAATACTCCCCCATGTTGATATTAATACTATAGTATTTCCCTAAACAATTTATGGTACCTTAATCTGCAATCATTACTTGAAACTCTGGTGTAGGATAGAAAAAACAATTGAGATCTTTCGCTAATTTTTAATTGATGAAATTATGGGTGCTACCTGAATCAATCAATATTGTTACCTTTTTCTTTTTGATGTGTCCTTTTATCTTGAGGGTTTGTGGAATAATGATACTGGCCAAAGCATGACAATATATTTTTGGAGTAGTCTCTTCTAGATTTGGGTCTTGTGATGGTTCCAATTCTTGATCTTCTTCCTCTTCATAATCTATGTAGAATAATTAATTTTCACCGCATTTATTCCCCTTCTTGTACTTACTGTCACAATTAAAACATAGTCCTTTTTCTCTTATTTCATCCATTTTTTGAGGTCTCAACCTTATTGGTTTAGGTAAACTATCTTCTTCCTTTCAAATTCTATGTAGACTAATTTCTTCTCACCGCATTTATGCCCTTTACTATACTTGTTGTCACAATTGAAATATAGTCCTTTCTCTCTTCTTTCATTGATTTGCTGAGGTGCCAACCTCGTTGGTTGAGATATGGTTGTCTTATGACCCCGAAAATGATCTTTTCCTCCAATGATATACTTGTGTGTAGCCTTATTTTTGGCATGAATATGATGAGCATTTTGCATAGCTTCCATAATACTTGTAGGTTGTCTTAAGAAAAGTTCGTGTTTAATTTCTTCTTTTAATCCACCCATGTAAGCTTACATCAAGTGTTCATCACTTAGGTTATACACCCTTGTGGCTAGTACCAGAAATTATGAATTATATTCTTCAATATCACCTAACTATTTGATTCTTGTCAATTGACTGAAGTAGTCTTGTTCCCAAACTTTCCCATATTGTGCTTCTAAGTCTCCTGTAAATAAACCCCAAGTGTAGTGATATAAAGGGGGCTGCCTTTTACCTATCCATTGATACCATTGATATGGTTTTATCTCAAAGTTTGAGGTCTCTATGTGAATCATTTTCTTATCATCCATAATATTATGTAGTTCAAAATATTTCTCTATTTGGTCCACCCAAGTAAATACCTTTGTACCATCAAACTTCTTTAATTCAATTTTGGGAAAGTTGAATTTAGGACCCCCCACCATAATTAACTCCATAATTAGAGTTAGATTCACTAAATGGATTATTATTGGCAGTTTGTTCAACATGAGTACTAACTTTATTTTCATGATTCCATTCCATTTTTATGTCTCCTTTATGGAATCTCCCATCCATAGCTTGAGCTATCAGGGACGACACATTTTGCATTTCCTTCACGGAATTTTGTATTTATTTTTTTATGTCATTTTTATTTTCTTCCATCTTATTTTCCATATCATTCATCTTGTTTTTTATACCCTCCATAAATTTTTCCATGCCAACCATCTTCCCTTCCATTACTTGAATTTGTCTTTGTGAGTTTACCCAATTATTAGACTTTTCACTCACATTCTGAATTTGTTCCTCCAATTTGGAAAACCTTTTATGTATGTCCTAATTTTCTCCTTGAGTCATAGATGAGACTTCTGGAGGTTTAATAGGCATTGTCACCTTTTTGGGATGCATATGGTGTAATAATAATAATACTCCTCTATTATATATATATATATATATATATATATATATATCATAAATTTTAAATCACCTGAAACAAATATTCCAGAAATAATTATGTTAATTATAAGTTACGTACCTTTAAAAAACTTAATTTGGAGTTTCTCCTCTTAGATGATCTTTCTTCTGGTGTATCTCTAAAATTTTGGTCCTTTTGAGTCTACAGTTTCGACCCGTAGTAATATGAAATTTCATTTCTCCAATTCCACAGGTCTGACCAAATTTGGATGTACCAAGTGGAACTTATGGTAATTTGTCCACACCTTGCTTATTTTTGGCCTTTCCAAGATATCTCACTTGTATAGTGTGCCTCCCACATATGTTGCATTTATCTTGCACCTAGGTATTTCCATTCTTTTCCCTCCTTGGGAAATTCACAACTTTACAAATCCCTGATTTTTAGGGGCTGCTAGTGGCCAAATTCAACTTCTACCACTTGTAAAAATCATCTCCTAGTTAACTCAAACATGTTCCCCACTCATGGATTCATAGTCAACTTTGTTTAACCTGGTTGTTCCATTTGTCTTCCAACATTTAATTTATTAAAAAGTTTGTCTCATACACGTGTCCAATAAAAGAAGACAGTTGGACAAGTCAAAGCTTTTCCCAACAATGATAAAATAATAATTACATAATCCAAAATTATAAATTCAGATTTTCCATAAATGGAAATAGATTTCTTATTCGGATTTTCCATATATGGAAATTTATTTCTAAATTCAACCTAGAATTTAATTTCTAATCATTTGAGGATATCAAATCCTTTCCACCTTAAGTACAACAATGCCCTTAGTGTTTATCCATTTCTTAGAACATGATTGGATAATATTTCTACATATCTTCTTCCAATTCCCTAGTGGCCTCCTCACGACTAAAGTTCTTCCATTGCACTTTAACCTGGGCGATGGCTTTGTTCCGAAGTACTATTTATTTCCAACCCATAATGCACAAAGGTTCCACTTGGAACTCACCTTTTGGTTCCACCTGCACCATGTTCAGATAAATTATGTGAGTGGGATAATGAATATATCTTTTCAATAATGAAACGTGAAAAACATTATGAAATTTTAAATTTGTAGGAAGTCCCAGTTGATATGCCATGGGTCCGATTCGAGTTAAAATATCAAAGGGGCCACAAAATCTTGGATCCAACTTGAAAAAACTTCCTAGATTTAGAGAGCTTCTTCTTTCTTTGACTTTTAGATATACATGTTCCCCAATTTCAAATTCTTGATGTCTTATTTTTAGATCTGCATAGATTTTATGTTAGTCTTGTGCCTCTTTCAAGTTCTTCTCTACCCTTTTTACCATTCTTTCCATTTCCTGTATCATTTATGGCTCCATCATAATCCTTTCAACTAGATTATCCTAATTGATCGGGGTTGTGCATTTCCTTCCGTATAGTACTTCGAAGGGACTCATCTTAGTTGAATCCTGATAACCATTGTTGTAAGAGTACTCAACTAAGTGTAGATACTATTCCCACTTAGTTGTATTTGTCCTTACATACATTCACAACATGTATTCTATAATTTGATTTTTTCATTGAGTATGTCCATCCATTTGTGGATGGTAACTTGTGATGAAATTAAATTTAGTATTCAAACCTGTAAACAATTCTTTCCAAAATTTGGATGTAAATTTAAAATCTCTATCTAAAATCACCATTTTAGGAATTCCATGCAACCTAAAAATGTCTTTCATAAAAATTTAAATGATATCAATTGCTTTGTAAGTAGATTTCACAGGTATGAAATGTGCAAATTTATTTATTTTATCAATTACTACCATAATTGAGTCATTTCTTCTTTGAGACTTTGGAAAACCTGTGATGAAGTCCATTGAAATAATTTCCCATTTCCATCTGGGTATAGGTAGAGGTTGTAATAGACCAGTCAGATGTTGATGCTCAGCCTTTAACTGTTGACAATCTAAAAATTTAGACAAATATTTAGTTGTTTCATTATTCATGTTAGGCCAATAAAACAATGTCCTTAAGGATGTTATTTTTTTCTGGTATCCTCAATGACTAGAATACGAATTTTTGTGCATCGGGTCAAGAATTGTCATCTTTAAATCAATAGATTTAGGTACATACAAATTGTTCTTAAACGTTAAAAGTCCATTTTTATCTATACTCAGATTTATTTTGTTCGTATTTTCTGCATTTCCTCTCAATTTTGTTGTTGTTTTGATGTAATCTTCGTCATTATTCCTTGCAGATTTTATTCTCGATTCGATATAATTTTGCATCTTTCCTAGAGTTTCCTTGATATAGTCCTTGAGAATTTACATCCTTAGGGCCTATATGAAATACAATAAAACAATAGAAACACTATATGATATTTCACTTGTTAACAACCCTAATCCACTAGGAAATTAAAGAGAAAATATATCAAGATTATGCCACAAGTTTCAACATTCTAGGGTAATATTATCATGCATAAAATAGGTTTGAAAGTCACTTTCCGTCATTGGTGGTGTTATAGAACGTACAAGAAAATAATTATTTGTCATATGTATCTTCATTGAGTGAGGGAAGTTCATGTAGAATAGAGGAAAGTGAGACATCTAGTAGGTCTAATAGGTGGAGATCAACTAGAGGTGAGAAGATCAAAAGAAAATTCCATAGACGCATGTAATTTTTTCTTGTGAAAGGTGGATCATGTTCTTATGATCATGAGAGAATAGACGAGATTGAGGTTCCATTGAGGTAAAAATATATAGTGAAACAATGGGTACCCAAGGTTCTTCCTGAAATAAACATTGATTTTTGTGTAAACAAAAGGATATACTAGATTTCTCCATCGTCATTACATGGTTTGGAGATATTTTCCATGGATTCCATAAAGGTCCATTACAATGAATTAACTGAATTGATGTAGTATTTCAGACCTTGTTATATCTACAAATATTGGATACGAATAGTCCAATATACAAAAATTATGCGAAGATGTGGCTTGGCTGCAAATTATATATAGCTAAAAGACAATGATCAAAATAAATGAGAAACTATCTATATTGATGGAATGCCAAAAGCAACGAGGAGTATTGCAGGGTTTATAAATAGTACATGGCCCATGACCACAAATAAGTGACCCAATTGTGTATTTGAGGGAAGGAAACTATGTATTTGTATGTGCAATAAAATCTATAGCTGCAGGGGAAGAGTTATTGATTGATTACAAATTAAATAGAATAGATACAAATGTTTCTATTATGGGGGCGATACATATACTAATTTACCCGACTTGTAAGCAATGAATCTTATGTTTTATGATTATCATTATGTTGATTACAGTGTTAATCCATATGGAGAGCTTTGTTCTGTTTACTCAATGTGGCATATTTGTTTTTATCAACAATAGCATTCCCCCTTGGATGTCAATAAAGAGGGAGGATTTCTCAAACATTTGAATTTATTTCTTGTGATAATGGCCATTGTTATAATTTTACTATAATTTGGAAGGATGATCGTGTTAAATCAAAAGAAACCTTAGAATAGGTAAACAAACAACAATTTTCGAATTGCATTAAATGTGCATTTTATTTCTGTGGTGAAACGATTATTTTATTTTTTTACATAACTGAATTATCATTTATTTTGTTGAATATGTAGTGGGCAGGCCATGATGCTAATGATGTTTCGATCAGAAAAATGGATTTGTATGAATCCCCTGACTCTATGGTTTTAATTAAAAAGCCGATTGATAAAGAAAACAAGGAACTAGCTCACTCGTAAGATATTCTAGATAGAACTCATGAGGTTGAAGAAACGATCAAAAAAGTTATGACAAGGCTTAATACATATAAGGTAATAACCATAATTTCAAGTGGTTTTATTTTATGTCATAAGATCAATTATGAAAGCTTGATTTTTAAATTTTACATTATCTAAATGAACAAATGTTTTCTTTCTTATATAGATATTTCTGGATCCTGTTGACCCCACCATGCATGGTTTCAGTAGTATTGAAATTACACAGACGCTATAGGGCCTCGAC
>ML839965.1:6338-48772 GCA_009831015.1 Picea engelmannii | reverse complement strand
TCCATAGCCTTCGCTAGAGATTGAGGAAGGTTAAAAGCTTTCTTTCCAAAATTTTGATCCGAATTAGAAAGAAAATTTGATTGAAATTGACAAGGTCCCAGTGAAGGAATGGAGGCCTCATTACCATCTAGTTTAGCCAAGAAGTCAAGATGGCTTACCCAGGCTTTTAGGATGGACAAGAAAAAGTGGGATTGCCAAAAACATACTTTTAAGGTGAGTCGTCCACCTAAAAAATTTATCATTTATGTTGCATTGATGTTTTCTATTATTGATATAGAGCCTTCTAGAGTTGAGGAGGCGATTGTTGAGCAAGGTGGCAAGATGCCATTACTAAGGAGTATAACTTTATTATAAAGAATTTCATTTGAGAGATTGTTCCAATATTGGTTGACAAATCTGTGATGGTTGTTCAATATTAAACATGTGGATGATGGGAACATAGAGAAGTACATGCCAGATTTATAGCTAGAGGATTCTCCTAGGAAGAGGGAGTTGACTATGATGAGACTTTTTTCCTTGTTGCAAGGTATACTTCTATTAGAACCATCTAGATATATGATTGCATATGGAATTAATCCCCCCAAAATGATATCGCATAAGACAATTCATGTAAGTGTTGGTAGTTGCTTGGTTTATGAGCTTCTATAGCTAATTGCGTGCTACATTGGTAATGATCTACAAGTTTTCATTTTGTCCTTTGGTTAGGGTACATTGCAACTGTTAATCCATATTCACAACCCTTCCTTTGTTTAGAGCTTCTCCCTATGCATATTCAACATGCCTACAAACCTCTATTACAATTCCTTGCCCTGCCTATCTAACAAGGTCATAATGGTTTGCAAAATAGTCACTTTGGCCTCAAAGGCCTTCACTTTCTTCATCCACAAATTAAAGTAAGCTTGAGCTTCTATACTAAAATTCTAACTCATCCATACATGACAAGTTATAGATACATGTCTTCCATATACCTTGATTTTATACTCTCTTGTTGGAAGCATAGGAGCACATCTTGTACATAGCTTCTAGATTAATTGCAAACTTATCAAAACACGGAGATTCCTCTTCTTGGATTCAAATTATCTTATCTTATAACAATCGTATCTGTTTCTTCCTAACTGTGTGGATTTCCCAATGGAACTTCTAACATGTTCTTTCAATTTCCAAGGTATACTTTCCAAACAAACACTAATATAGATACATAAGAAGAAATTGCAAGGGATGATATTTGAATGGAAGTTAAAGAGATGTTGATTGTTGTCACAAAGAAAGTAACAAACTCGAGGATTTAGCTCAATCATGGACTTTGTGATATCTCCATCACCATTAAGCAAGACACCTAACAATTAATCTAAATATTCATTATCCTTTTGCACTTCCACATAAGAATTAAAAGAGCCTTGTTGAGTAGCCACAACAAGGGAAAACAAGAGTCCCAATTATTGATAGCAAGGGCCTCGTGAGGGGAAGTTGGGGGGGTATGCAAAAAAGATGCAGAATCAATCAAAGATACAATTAAAGGATTGCAACAAAACAATTAGTTACATTCCCTTGAGAAATATTTGTATGGTGTACCAAATGGGTTGCAGATTGAGGGAGCATTTGCTACCAGTGTCTTTTTTTCTTCTTCAACATTCCCCTCTTTAACATAATCTTCATGAGGCTCAAACATGTCAGGTTCTTCTTCCCCCAAATCATTCTCCTTTATAGAGAAGTCTTATTGTAATGTTTATTGTTCAAGTGCAACTTGTCTTTTTCTTCTTTTAATCATATTTGCCTCGTGATTTATGAAGTGTCAAAACTTTAGCTTTTCCAACAAAAGACACCCAACATGGTAGGAACATCATCTCCTTTCTTCCTCCGTGACTAGCGTTGAGATATTCACTAAGAGAGAGTACATGTCAGCCCGATCGAGAACCTTTGTATGAAGGGTTTTAAAGTGAGAATGGGTGTCGCTTAGGAGATTTTGGAAACCCTTAATTTTTTCTCCATTTGCCAAGATGATGGGGGGATGGAATTATTGTTTATGTGGGCATTTTCTTGTCCATGGATTTTTGTTTTGTTTTGTTTTGTTCATGTCACCCTCCTTTAGCCAAAGGTATCTTGATTTAACCTCCAATATGTCTCTTCAATTTGTTGTGCGTTAGATACCTCTGCATTTAGTTATTTCTCTTTTTAGATCATTTCCTTAGTAACCTCTTCCTCTTCTATGCCTACTTGATGAGCTCCTAGTTTCTCTTCAAGTTGTTTCTTCTCTCTTTAGGATTGCCCCACACATTGTGGGCCTAGAATTTGAGGTTGGCCTTTAGGGTTTTTGTCTTTCTTACCCAAACAAAGGAGAGTGAGCCTTGGACTTTTGTTGACTAGGAGGATGTGATAATTTGGTGCACTTCTATGTTGAGGCCAAATAGGATTGAATTAGAAGGGAATTATCCCCTTGACAAGCATGGGGATGATGGATAAGATAATCAACTTATGGTTTGAGCTAAAGGATGGGGTAAATTTAGAGGATATTTGACCATTTTCATTGAAGAAATGGCCCTGAATAAGGAATATGTCCAGGCATTCTGTAATGTGTCTTAGGCCAACTCTTTTGTTATTCCAAGTGTATTTTCCATTTTTGGGTTTTTGATCCACTAGGTCCCAATCAACTATCAGGTGGTCTACCTATTCTCTATAGGGGTCTTGAATAAAGGTGCCTCCTCTTTTTTTTTTCTTGAAGAATCAAGCACCAAATTGAAATTACCCACCGAAATCTTCTGGTCGATCATCCTAGACACCCCTTTCAATTTTATAGTTTCCCATCATCTTTGATTTTCCATCCATTAATCTGGAGCAAAAATGTTGAAGAGTTGGAATTATTTTTGGAGATCCAAGTAGAAAAAAGTGTTCTGGATCCATTGAGCATCTAGGATGAAGTCCATTCTTGTTTATGTGGGCATTTTCTTGTCCATGGATTTTTGTTTTGTTTATGTCACCCTCCTTTAGCCAAAGGTATCTTGATTTAACCTCCAATATGTCTCTTTAATTTGTTGTTTGTTAGATGCCTCTGCATTTAGTTATTTCTATTTTTGGATCATTTCCTTAGTAACCTCTTCCTCTTCTATGCCTACTTGATGAGCTCCTAGTTGCTCTTTGAGTTGTTGCCTCTCTCTTTAGGATTGACCCACACATTGTGGGCCTAGGATTTGAGGTTGGCCTTTAGGGTTTTTATCTTTCTCACCCAAACAAAGGAGAGTGAGCCTTGGACTTTTGTTGACCGAGAGGATGTGATAATTTGGTGCACTTCTGTGTTGAGGCTAAATAAGATTGCATTAGAAGGGCATTAGCCCCTCGACAAGCATGGGGGTGATCGATAAGATAATCGACTTATGGTTTGAGGTAGAGGATTGGATAAATTTAGAGGATATTTGACCATTTTCATTGAAGAAATGGCCCTGAATAAGGAATATGTCTAGGCATTATGTAATGTGTCTTAGGCCAACTCTTTTGTTATTCCAAGTGTATTTTCCATTTTTGGGTTTTTGATCCACTAGGTCCCAATCAACTATCAGGTGGTCTACCTATTCCCTATAGGGGTCTTGAATAACGGTGCCTCTTTTTTTTTCCTGAAGAATCAAGCACCAAGTTGAATTTTCCCACCAAAATCTTTTGGCCTATCATCCTAGACACCCCTTTCAATTTTATAGTTTCCCATCATCTTTGCTTTTCCATCCATTGATTTGGAGCATAAATGTTGAAGAGTTGGAATTATTTTTGGAGATCCAAGTAGAAAAAAGTGTTCTGGATCGAGTGAGCATCTAGGATAAAGGATCTAAGTACATGTTTTGGCAGTTCGAGAGACTTTTTATGCCACTTGACTGTGTTTGGGGGCTTATTGATACCACTAAGTTGTCTTTCCAAATCTGGGGTATTACATTTGAGAATTTTTTTGCACTTAGCTATGTTTCTTGAAGAACTATATCCACATAAAACTTAGCCATTTAATAACTCATTATGAATACCATTATATTTATAAAAAATAAATATGGTTATAACATGAGGTACCTTAGTGTTGAGAAAAGATGCATCTACCATATGTTGATTCTTTTTTCACTGGGCTCAATGCCACATCCATAGATAAAATACCATGGACTATAGAATAAGTATCTTGTGCAATATTCCAAAATACTAAATAAAAATTCAATTTCAAAAGAAAGGAATATATCGACTAATTGTTATATCTCAATTAAGGATTAATTTTGAAGTCTTATGACTTGCTCGATACATCGGCACCCACTCAAAAGATTTAGCTTGATCTATAACATAAATAATATAAATAATGCTCAATTTTGATACACAATTAAGAAATTAAGTCATTATGAATACAAGGTTCTCTAGTTAGGTCACAGAATCATAATAGCATACATGTAGGTTCACATAACTACAATAAATGTAAACATATCTCATGTCAGTCGACCATACCAATGACCTATGACTTAGTATATATGCCCATAAAGGTTGCCATTTTTCCCACTATTTTCAGTCATGTTATCTTGCAATCAAGGCACATAATCCTATCAATAAGGAATATCATAAGCCCAAATTCTCTCAGTAAATGTAGTTGCCCTCATCTATTGTTGTGATATTCACTTGACGTGACATCAACATCACATCAAGATCATATTAACACAATTTCCCTCATATATTGTTGTGATATTCACTTGAGGTGACATCAACATTACATCGAGATCATATTCTATGACTTTACTTAGATATAGAGATAATAATCATCATCACAAAGCCATTCTAACATCATTTTCTCTTAAAACAAATATGGTTCTAATTTGGGTTTATTATTACTTTACTTAGATATAGAGATAATAATCATTATCACAAAGCCATTCTAACATCATTTTCCCTTAAAACAAATATGGTTCTAATTTGGGTTTATGATTGATGATAATTTTGCTATAGCAAATTATGGCCATTGATGTTATTTGTTATGAATTGACACATTTATTTATGATCATAATGGCATTATGCATAAGCCTTAGTCTTTTCTTAGAAGTAATGATTTGATGAATATTTTGGAAATGCCTTGAGAGCATTTAGATGACAGAGAGAGATGAAGCTTCTCTTGTTGGAAGGATTTGGTGTTTATTATGATTATTTTTTCTTAATCTAGTAATAATATGCCAAAAAATTGGTTGAAGTCATAAATCAATGGACCCTACACCTAACAAGTGTTAGAGGATGAACATCAAATGGTGCAAATAAGTTGGTTGTAACTACTTGGAAGGTTTGGTATTTGGCATGTTTATGGCTAATATTTGGGGGTTTCTAATGTACGAGTATACCGTGTCATACCCTAGACTCCATCTAGGCATATCTTGCTACTCTAAATCTTTTTCTTATCTTAAGATGTGTTTTGGTTACAAGAGTGGGAAATTGATCCGTAATAGTTGGTATTAGAATTTAATGATTTTTGTTCCTCCAACCCACCAACCACAACACGATCTAAAACAATGAAGGGTCCACATTTGGAAATGAGAAAAGGTGACCCTTACAAGGTATGTCTCAAACCATGATGGCATAAATAAAACACTATTAGAGGATATGCACATACAATCCCAAGCCATAAATAGATTAACAAAGTGGAAGGGGAAACAACATAAAGAGAATGCCATTTACAATAAAAAAGAAAAAAAAAGTTGAAAATACTTAAGAGAATTCTTGTTAAAATAAAAGCCATGAAAATTAGCTTTCATTGAGAATGCCATTTACAACAAAAAGAAAAAAGTTGAAAATCCTTAAGAGAATTCTTATTAAAATAAAATCCTTGAAAATTTGCTTTCATTAAGTTTCCTAAGACCTTGACACAAGAGAACCTTTTTGGCATAAGTAAAATTGGGTGAACTAGGGCTTAGTTTAGTGGCACTGATGATGATAAAGTAAAATTGTCTACCTTATATTTGAAACGCATGGCCAAAGAATTGTGAGATGATATTGAGTGAAGGACATAACATAAAAATTAAAATCCCTTAAGAGATTATGAAAGTTTTAAAAGAGTTACAAGTTAAAGATGTCCACATTTTAGAAATCAAAGGTCCTTAAGAAACTTTGGAATGTTATAAAACATAGTGGGATTTATTAGAATCTTAGAATGGAGGACATGTCAAAGGGAGTATGGATACCGATGTGAATTCTTGTCATTTTGCATTAAGTTGTTTGTCTAAAAATTTTAGCTGAAAAATTATCATATTTTCAGCAAAAAAAAAATAAGAGAGTATCAAAGCATTCATTTTTTTTTTTTAAATCATTATCCCATAGCAATTCCTTATCTTCACACATATAACAACTTTGTGATTTAGAGTTTTTTAAATTGTAAATGGATAGGGTGTAACAAAACATATACATAAATATGTAAAAAAAAATTATTACTAATTTAAAAAAATTATAACTGATAAAAAAATTACTAGTTACACATCACTATGAATTTAGAATGAATTTAAAACACCTTTGTGAAATAATTTTTAAATAAGTTAACTCTAATATAGAAAACAAGTGTACTAACTTTGTAACTTTTATAAAACATAGCAAGGGAGCTTTTTAAAAATTAAATAAATAGGAATTGCATATTTATTTAATAGGGAAAAACTATGTTAATTTAATTTGCAAAATTTTCTCTTCACACTCATGTCATAATTCTTAATTGATTTAAATATTTGGGTATAGATGTATGGTTTCTCAATTTAAGGAAAATCTAGTGCCAAAACTAAGGTGAAAATGAGTACCATTAGCATGTTGTCACTGACACCTACATTAAATGTAGATGAGTTGCAATATCATATTAAGAATATGATAGCCTCACAAAACTAATAAATCTTTTTAGCCTAGCATTGAAGATAGAAGACTAGATAAAGAACTAGCCCAAAGAGAACAAAACTCTTTTTCTACAACTATAAGCCATCTGTAAATCCTACCCATGTTTTGTCCAAATGTAATTTTTTCAAAAAGAAATGAAGGAATGTTGCTTTGAAGAAAAAAATCTCGGTAGATCCAAAAAATATAGGAGTCATAAAAAAAATTGGAAGATCCCATAAAGTTTCCAAAATGTAAGAGGCATATTATCTAAGGTTAGCAGAGTGTTTTAGAAAATTAGTTATGAACTTCTCTCAATTAGGTGCATGCATGCTTGATCCTTCTAGGTCCCTCCCCACCAATTTATATTCATACCAATGCAAGCAATAAAGAAATTGATGTGATATTAACTCAAGGTGGCAAGGTAATTGTATATGAAATTATCCAAAAATAAAGGACTCAAAACCACTAAGAGTGTTTATATGATATTGAGAATATCATATAATAGTTTAATTTAAGAAGAAAGAAAGAACACATGTTTATTGTCGATTTTACCCTTGTATAATTAATTGTCGCAAACTGATTTTTAATAAAAAACTGAAAAGATACAATGGCACCCACACATTACACAGAGATTTTTACCTAGGAAACCCAAACCAGGAAACCAACAACCTATTTAGAGCCACACCTCTAATCTTCTATTCATCATATCTTCATTGTTTAAAATGCAATAAATATATAGGATCCAATGACATCCAAACCCCTAATCCATTGACTTGGATTATTCAACAACCCTAGTTCCTTAACCAGAATTAGAAAACCATCGGTAAAAACCATGTGTCGAAAAACCGCCAAAAAATGAACGCAAAAAACACCATTTTTTTTTGGGTGGGTGCTACCTCCCAAACAAGGGGGGCTCCCCCCCTCTAACCCCCCTTGTGTGTCTGACACAACACACATACTGGATCTAGTTGTGCAAAAAATATCACATACCCAACATTTACTAATTGTTATCTATCAAATAAGGATTGATTTGAGTAATACTTTGAAAGATTATAACTTTCTTAATATTGTTCTAAAGTATCTAGCATATAACTTTTAAAGAATAAACTCAACTTATACATTCTAATAAAACAAATGGTTCTCAATTCCAAGCTCAAATGAAGAGATTATGGCATTTTGAATTAAAGGACTTGTTGTGAGGTCATGCCATTCTAGGGACTTAACATATATGATAGTTTGGCCTACTTGTAATTAATAAACATTGCCTTCATATCATATTAGGGTTGATCTTACTAGGAGGACCAATGGATTAGTATATATTTCAGAAGGATTGCTTTTTCTCATTATTTTTCTTATAGTTAAGGTGCATAAACCTACTATTAAGAAGTAAAATAGTAAACCTAAATTATGTTTGAAGATAGCTACCATCCTCATCTATTACTAATAACTCACTTTAAGTACCATAGGAGCTAGCATCAAGGCCATATTCCAATGCTTTATGTAGATATGGAGGTACTTAACCTCATCATAGAGTCACTTTCTTAGTAACTTTTCTTTAAAAAAATCTGATCTTGTTCTCGTTATTATGATTTATATGAGATTCATTATACAATAAATGATGTTGATAATGATATTTATTGTGAATTTACAATGTATTTATAATGATAATGGAACTTCATGCACAAACTTTATTATTAGCCTTAGAAGTAGTGATTCAATGAATATATTGAAAATACTTATGGATCTATCATGAGCCAAATCATAATAATTAATAATATAATTATTGATTATTAAATATCATATATAATAAGTAAATGATAATAATAAATAATTATCGATTGCTCAAGGGACACATCATCCTTTCATGGACGGTCACCATATGTTCCCTATATATGGAACACTCATCATTGTAATAAAATATCAAATATATCTCATATGAAGAAAAACAACATGATATCAGAGCAAGACTGGGCTTGACTTGAATCCCTCACGAGAAGGCCCAGAGAAATAAGAGAGCTAGCTTACATTTTGTTACACAGAAGCATATTTCTCAATTATTCATTGAGGAAGATGAAGAACGACGGCCCTCAATTATTCATTGAGGAAGAAGAAGACCGACGGCCCACAGAGGCTTCTCACCGTAATGTTCTTTGTGTATTTCCTGTAAGACATCCATGGTTGAAATTTTGATTCAAAACCAGATTCCAATTGACTTTCATGATAAGTTCTTGTCGATGATTAGGTGATAAATAGATATCATATAAAGCTTATCCTACTATGAAATTGACGAAGCTGCTCATAAGTAGTAGTTATGAATTTATACAGCAAAGTCAACAATACTCTGGATATGTCTTCAGAGTTTTGTAACTCAAAAGATATCCTCGCAAATTCATTAGCAATTTAAATGCAGACACTAAGACGACTGCTTTAAAACAAATCAAACTTAATGGAGTGATGCCACTCACATTTTATTCAAGGCTTAAGAAGAAGATTGCCAGCCACGCTATTCAACGGAGAAATCACAACCCTGCCTCGTTCAAGTGTTAAACGATTACGGGGAAAGCAATCTCTCGCTTGCACTGTCTTCGTCTCTCCGGCAGCTATTGATTCCTTTAGGGCCTCCGTAATTGAAAGGACACTCAAACAACTTTCGCATGATTCTAGGCCTTCTTCTTATATATAAGATTCATCAAATCCGCCCACTCTATCGTTACGATATCTCAATGCCATGTATGTATGACAGTCGTGGAGAGAAGAATTTGAGATAATTGAATAGCAAATCGCCTCGAAAATTGAATGATGTAGCGACCATAGTTACAGTCGTAGCCAAGGAGAAGGGCAACGACGATTTTACAGCAATCCAAGATGTCATCAATGCAGTTCCATCCAACAACATGAACTTTGTCTTAATTCTTGTTAAACCCGACATTTATGAGAGTAAGGTGACGATTCCTACAAAGAAATTGTTCATAATTCTGAGTGGCTCCGGTGCCAACAATACCGTCATCACGTGGAATGATAGTGAAAAATCGAGTGGGGGTACATATTACTGCACAACGATGTATGTTTATCACCACCTATCACCATGTACAAAATCATGGAAGCTAGCCACGTGTTGATGCTCTTTGATGAGTCACTAGTGTGGAGAACAAGTCGGTGTTGATTGCTCTAGTGTTGATATATAACCCTTGTTTGCTAGCATTTAAATTCCTGGAATGGCATATCAAGGATCTGCCTCTATTTTCTAGTTTTGTACTTTGTGATATACCAAATGTTGGGTATTTCTGCAAAGTCGTTGGAATTGGTTCAATGATGTTGCGTTTCTATATTGAAATACACATGTAAAAGTCATTTACATGGAGCACCTCATAAGCACTTTTGTTCTGGACAGGTTATCAAAATTCCTATACTATGTGATCTTCATTGATGACCACTCTCAGAAGGCTTGGATTTACTTCTTCAAGACCAAGGATGGAGTCCTTGCCAAATTTGAGGAGTACAGAGCAAAGGTCAAAAAAAAAAAACTTAATTGAAAAGAAGATCAAAGTGTCGAGTTCAAATTATGGAGGAGAATACACCTCCCAGGATTTTAGTGATTTCTGCATTGAGGCAGGGATCAAGAGGGAGTACATCATTCCCCACAACCCTCAACAGAATGGGGTCACAGAGAGGAAGAACAGTGAAGCCTGAGGTTGGACACTTCAGGATAGTTGGATGTTCAATATACATTCATGTATCCAAGGAGAAAAGGACCAAGCTAGACCTTTCAGGTAAAAAGGGTACATTTGTGGGGTACAATGAGTCTTCGAAGAAATACCGGATCCACATCCCTGGTCAGAGACAGATTGAGTGAGAGACATAAAGAGATGGTACATTCCAAGAGAGCAAGATACTTCAGATATATTTGTGTTATGCCGCAGCTATGAGCCACATCATTGATTATAAACCTTCATATTATGAGAAGGCAACTAGTCATCTAGTATGGAGAGATGCCATGATGGAGGAGTATCAGTCCATCATGAAGAATGATGTGTGGGATATTGTTCTGAGACCTGAGGGGAAGTTTGCAATGATTTCCAAATGGATCTGCAAGATCAAACACATAGTTGACGAGAGCATTGAGAGGCAGAAAATGAGATTTGTTGCTAGAGGATTCTCTCAGGTGGAGGGAATAGATTATGAGGAAACATCCGGATGATTATTTCCCTTGCAACATCCATGGGTTGGAGAGTACATTAGATGGATGTAAAGACAACCTTTCTCAATGAAGAGATTGAGGAAGAAGTATAGATTGAGCAACCATATGGTTTTGTGATACATGAGAAGGAGTCTCATGTGTGCAGGTTGAAGAAGGCCTTGCATGGACTCAAGCAACCACCTTGAGCTTGGTATGCAAGGATTGATGGACACTTGATGATTTTTGGGCTTCAACAAAAGTGTTGTCGATCCCAGCCTGTATTACAATATTGTTAATGGTGAGTCCATGATTTTGGTCCTCTATGTTGATGATTTATTCCTCACCGATATAGAGAGCCTTATTGTTGAATGCAAGTATGCATTGGCCTCTAAGTTTGAGATGAAGGACCTTGGTATGATGCACTACTTCTTGGGACTAGAGGTGTGGCAGAGCACTGATGAGATCTTCCTGAGTCAGGGGAAGTACACAGTTGATATATTGAAGAAGTTTGGGATGTTGAACTTGAAGCCCATGGCTACACCAATGGTGACGAATCTGAAGAAACTAAGTGTCTTCTTTCGATTCTGACGAAATTGATTCGACTCTGTACATACAACTGATTAAATAATTGATGTATCTGGTTAACACCAGACCAAATATTTTCTATGCAGTGAGTGCACGTAGCCAATATACGAGTCAGCCGAGATAAACACACTGGATTGTTGCGAAGCATGTGTTGAGATACATGTGAGGCACAATTGGACATGGTTTGAGATATACTTCCATTATTGATATGATATGGTAGGAATATATTGACTCTGATTGGGCAAGGAGCGCAGTGGATAGAAAGAGCACCTTCGAGTGTTGCTTCACTTTGGGATCTTCCATGGTTTCCTGGTGTAGCAAGAAACAAACTTATGTGGCTTTGAGCACAACAGAAGCAGAGTACATTGCATTAAGTATGTCAGTCTGTGAAGCAGTGTGACTTCACAAGCTCCTTGTAGATTTATCCGAACATGTGCTGGATTCCACCATTATTCATTATGGTAACCCAATGTTTCATGACAAGATATCAGATATCAGATAATCAGATAATCCAATGTTTCATGACAAATCGAACCACATTGATATCAAGTACCATTACATATGAGACATGGTGCAGAGAAAGGAAGTATTGGGGCTGTATCTTCCTATAGATGAGCAGGTTGTTGATATTCTCACCAAACCAGGACAAAGTTCAAGTACTTTCGTGACAAACTTGGTGTTGAAATATTGTAACTGCAAAGAGTATTCTATTTATTATTGAGTCATTATTCATTAGATCAATCCCCTTTTGTGGATTGATCATGTCGGACATTGTAATTGACCAAATCCCCTTTTGTGGATTGGTCAAACCCTAATTGTATTATGCAATTTAAGAAGTCGGCCCCCATGCCTAATTAAAGTGGTTGTAACCACTAAGAAGACAAGTCGGCCCTGCCCAGTGAAGAGACACCTTTTCAAGACCTGCCAGTTTGTATAAATAAAGGAAGTCATTGCCTCATTATCTCACTCACTCATTCACTCATCAAGTGTGCAATTTTGGAGAGCTACAGTTGGGAGAAAAAGGAAGAGAGAGGCGCATTGCTCATTGTTGGATATTCTCTAGTGTTTTGGTTTATTGTCTTGGCATTGTATTGGCTATCTATATTGAGAAAGTTTTTGTTGGGTTTACTCCCCCATGAGGGTTTCCGAGGATAAATGTTGTGTATCTTGTGATTGTGTTTCTTTCAATGATCCTACATATGTTATGGTTATCTAGTAAATTGAAAAGAAACCTAATAGTAGCTCAAAACTTAACATGGTATTAGAGCTAAGCTGAAGAGAGCATCTTTCACTTGATAAAGAAAAACCTCAATATTGTCGTACAAGAAAATTAGGTCTTTTTGTTGGAGAGGAATATCAACCTAAAAACCATCTAGAAAAGTGCACCCTAGCCTAGGGAACTCTTTGGCACCTTGAGCGCACCTTTTCAGTGGTCAGATACTCTGGAAATTCAAACCTTAGTTTTGACTGGTACCAGAAAACTAGAAGTACTAGAAAACCAAAAGTACCAGAAAACCAGGAAACTAGAACTAGTACCATAAGTACCAGTCCAGATTTCCGCAAGCTCAGTTTCAAGAGGTAAAATTTGGATTTTCAGAAATCTGACTGCACCAGCTTACTCGCCTCAGCTCAGTGCATCTAGCGCCTGGATCAAAATTTCAAAATTTGAATTTTGAAAAATTAGGGTTTCCTCATAAAACCCTAAGTTGCAGTTTCAGAATCAGTTGCAGTATCAGTTGAAGTATTAGTTGTAGTACCAGTTGCAATCACCCTTGAATTTTTTAAGAGTTGGTAATTATTACCATTGCTACCAGATGGTGCCACTACCTGCAAATATTATCATAGGTATGTATTCACATATGTTTAAATTGTTAAGCTTTAAAGGGTATTTGCAAGAGAAGGGATTTCTTACCATAGATCCATAAGGATCTCAAGATCCAACACATTCAGAGGAATAATGCAACCCGGGTTTGATTATTCTGATATGCATCTATTTGTTATGACATTATTTTGATCTAGGTTGCATGTTGAAGCTATGACCATCATACTAACCTTTGGTCAAAATTTAAGTCAAAGTATTAGATTGATTAAAGTTGAGATCACAGAGTTTATCCTCTAACCCAACTTTTTGTCAAGATAGCATATTGTCTTAGTACAAAAGACAGGTTGAAGAAAGCACTTGTCATCTTGAGTGAAGGAGACTTGGAAGAAAAACAACACACTCATTCTTGAGGACAAGGCTCTAGATTCCAGGTTTGATTAATTAAGTTGTTAAGATTCAAAGTTGCACATGACAAGCTGATAACTACCCCGTTACAAGTAAACACTATAGTTGAGGTAGCAGTCTTTGAAAAGTATTATACTTGGTAGCATGTGAGCATATTGAGATAAATGCTTAATGTAATCATTTACCAAATACAACTAACATCTCCTCTAGGAGAAACTTCTTGTGTTGGTTCCAGGTTACCATGGAGGAATCTTTGATCACAACAGTAGAAGAGTGTTGACCTCATTTTGTATTGTATTTCTTACTTTTGATCTTTGTTTCAGACAGGTCACAAGTGATAGCTCTAAAGGAGCTATTGTGATGATTATTCGTGCTATTGTTTTATTTACTATTATCAAAAGAGTATTATTCTTGCTTGTTGTTTTGTTGACCTTGTTTCAAGTCACAAGTAATAACCCCGAGGAAGCTATAGTGAAGGTTGCAGAAAGCAACATATTAGATGAGACATGAAGCAGAATATGTACATGACTATATACATTCATGTACCAAAGAAGATGAAGAAGAAGCTATCTTTTGAGATACAAAGTATCTCATATGGAGATTGATTGTAAGGAGTAGAAGGCTCCAAAGATGACCGAACATTAAAACAAGAACTCACAGTAGACTTGTTCAAAAGATAATGAAGCCACCTTGACAGGAAGCATAATTCACTTGAAGTCTGACTCATCTTTTCATATTTAGACTTGGTATTCAACACCAAGTATACCCCATAAGAGATGATGAAGTCCTTGTAGACTCAGAAGAAATCAAGAGTAAGCCTGATCTCAGAAAGGATCAAATGAAGAGACAACTTCCAGGACTGGGAGACAGATGCCATGAGAAGACTAAATCGTAGCTTCAGAATCTTCTAGGAGATATGAAATCTCCTGGGAAGATTCCCTTGTTTCAGTGACAGAGAAGGAAGCTAGTCAGAAAGACTAGGATATGGATTCTTCCATGAGACTAGAAGAGAAGTCAATATTGACTTCCAAGATTGATTTAAACAGATCAAGCATGTTGCAGATGTACAAATCCTTATGTGTGTTTAGAGGATTCTCCCAGCAAGAGGGAGAAGACTATGACGAGACACTTACTCAAGTAATTGGAGAAATAGTTCCAATATTTATAAAGACAACCAGAACAACCATGATTCATATATAGTATGAGATGCAAGGGGAGCAATCCCCATATTTAAAATTGAGTGGAAGTTGGTGCATTACATTAGTTGGGTCATGGAGACATCACTACGATAAAAGATAGAGTTACCTCCATGAAAGAATAAGAGCTACCTTCATTATCAGTTATTGAGCCACTCTCAGTTTTAGATGAAGTTGTTGTCGTGAGAGAATAATAGGAGTTACTCTCAAATTTCAGCAGCCACAATGAGGATGAAGCAATGATTCTCAGTCTCAAATCAGTTGCAGGTGCAGAGTCCCAGTTCTAGAAGGAACAGTTGCAGAAAGAGGAGAGGACATACTCTCAGGCAGTGAGACAGATAGTGCTTTGCAGAGAGAACATAGAGCTAGCACATGATTGTGCATATTGAGTTGCAGATGAGAAAGTGCACCAGATTGGTACAATGTAATGTGAAAATTTGGTTTGAAGTTGAAGATAGAAAGACTAAGGTCTGCAGGTTGAAGAAGGATCTATACAAGTTGAAGCAAGCTTCTAAAGCTTGATATGGCAGAATTGACAGTTTCCTGAAGAGCTTGGGCTTTACCAAGAGTAAAGTTGATTCTAACCTTTACCTCAAGGTCATGAATGATGAGCCAGTAACGTTACTACTATATGTAGATGATGTATTCTTGACAAGATGAAGAAAATCTCATCTCAAATTGCAGAAGAAGCTCGCTACAGAGTTTGATGAAAGACCTAATGCTTTATCTCTTAGGTCTTGAAGTTTGGCAAAGCCCAGAGAAGATCTTCCTTAACCAAGGGAAGTATGCAGTTGAAATAATGAAGAGGTTTAAACATGTTGGAATGTAAATCCATGTACACACCCATGGAAACGAAGTTGAAGCTCCTGGTAGACACTTCGCCATAATTGGTTGATGTTACTCTGTACAGATAGATTATTGGTTCGGTGATGTATCTGACGAATACTAGACTAGATATATGTTTTGTTGTGAACACCTTTTGAGTCAATATTTGGTATACCCCAGACGTGTTCACCTTGATGATGCAAAACATATGATGAGATACCTTAAGGGTACATTGGATTTTGGCCTCTACTATACTAGAGATCATGACTTCAAATTGTATCGATATACTGATTCATATTGAGCTGGAAGTGTTTCTAATAGAAAGAGCACTTCAGGATGTTGTTTCAGTCTGGGGTCAGACATGACTTCATGGAAGAGTAGGAAGCAACCCAGTATTGTTCCCAACACGACAGAAGCAGAATAAATCGCAGCATGTTCTGCCAATTGTGAAGCCATATGGCTTCAGATGTTGTTGACAAATCTATTTGATCTGGAGATGGAAGCCATCATGATCCTATGTGATAACAAGAGTTGTATAAAAATGATGTGTTCTATGATGAGTCAAAGCACATAGAGATCCAATATCACTTCATTCATGATATGATGCAGAGAGGAGATATAAAGCTCCAATATGTTGGCACAGATGAACAAGTTGTAGATGTGTTGACCAAGCCTCTCTTTCATGTAAAGTTTGAGCACTTTCGAGACAAGCTTGGTATAGTCCGAAAGGACTTCACTCGAAAGGGGGAGTAGTGTTGATGATACTATGGTATCCTAACCAATAGTGAGTAGCTCAATTAGGATTTTATATCCTAGGGGAATGATCATCCCTGGACATATCCCAAAGGTCCGTAAGGACGGGATGTCAGAGTACTTGTACATGTATATGCTAGCTTTGGTCAGTAGTGGTAGTTCCGTTAGGATTTTATATCCTAGGGAATCTTTTGATTCCTGAGAAGATACTTTGGATCTATCAGATTACCATAAGATGTTGATGCTAGCCTTGTGCTGAAGATTTCCAGCTTTGTGCTAATGTTGATGCCAGCCTCGTGCTGATGTTGATGCCAGCCTCGTGCTGAAGATTTCCAGCTTCGTGTTGATGTTGATGCCAACCTCGTGCTGAAAATTTCTAGCTTCGTGTTGATGTTTTTGTGATGCCAACCTTGTGTTGAATATTTCCATCTTCATGCTGATGTTGATGCCAACCTCATGCTAAAAATTTCCAGCTTTGTGCTGATGTTGTTGTGATGTCAGCCTCGTGTTGAAGATTTCCAACTTCGTGTTGATGTTGTTGAGATGCCAGCTTCGTGCTGAAGATTTCTAGCCTAGTGTTGATCGTGATGATGCTCTAGCCTTCGTGTTGTGATACTGTTGTTGTGGATGTTGTATCAGCCTTGTGCTATTATTGATGATGATGATGTATTAGTGTTATACTAATCCATGTTGATGCAGATGATTATGATGCCACTTCAGCTTCTTGCTGAAGATGATGATGATGATGTTATTTCAGCTTTAATGTTGAAGATGTTGATGTTACTTTAGCTTCATGCTAAAGATGTTGATGATATCAATTTAGCCTCATGCTAAAGAAGATAATGATGTTACTTTAGCCTCACTCTAAAGATGATGATGATGTTACTTTAGCCTGATGCCGATGAGGATGATTATGCTAGTCCAGCTCCATGTTGTGAATGATGATGATGAGAAAAACTTCCGATGATTTATAGATATGCCAGTCAGTGTTCCAGCTGTTGTTAATGTTGTTGCCCTTTCTCTCTCTCCTGACGATGTTGTAGAATACCCTTCTTGTTAAGGGGGAGTGTTGAAATATTGTAACTGCAAAGAGTATTTTATTTATTATTGAGTCATTATTCATTAGATCAATCCCCTTTTGTGGATTGATCATGTCGGACATTGTAATTGACCAAATCCCCTTTTGTGGATTGGTCAAACCCTAATTGTATTATGCAATTTAAGAAGTCGACCCCCAGGCCTAATTAAAGTGGTTTTAACCACTAAGAAGACAAGTCGGTCATGCCCAGTGAAGAGACACATTTTCAGCGCCTGCTAGTTTGTATAAATAAAGGAAGCCCACGCCTCATTATCTCACTCACTCATTCACTCATCAAGTGCATAATTTTAGAGAGCTGTAGTTGGGAGAAGAAGGAAGAGAGAGGTGCATTTTTCAGTGTTGGATATTCTCTAGTGTTTTGGTTTATTGTCTTGGCATTGTATTGGCTATCTATATTAAGGAAGTTTTTGTTGGGTTTTCTCCCCCATGAGGGTTTCCCAAAATAAATGTTGTGTATCTTGTGATTGTGTTTCTCTCAATGATCCTACCTATGCTATGGTTATCTAGTAAATTGAAAAGAAACCTAATAATAGCTCAAAACTTGATACTTGGCGTGGCAGAGAATGCCTCCCTCGTTTAGAGGGAGTGTTGATGTTTGCAACTTCCTGAGACATTCTCCATATCGTACTCCTCTGTGAATTGAGTTGAGTTGATCTATGAGGACACTCATTCGAGAAGGGATAAGTGGGACACTTATTCGAGAAGGGATAAATGCATTTGGGCTTATAGTCCAACGTCCCATGTGGAGAGCACATGAGGACATGTCAAGGGAGTTGACTTTTGACGTCACACACTATGGGGAGTTGACCCTAAGTGTTCCTAGAGGGAGTAGCCTCTAGAAGTCCACATGGGAGTGTCATGTGTGACAAGCCTTTTGCTACTATGGTGGTTGTGTACCAGTAGCGGAGATTGCGTGTCTCTGGACAATAGTTGTGTACTACTATGGAAAGATACCTCCCTAGCTAAGAGGGAGTGTCGATGTTTCAACATTGGGTGAAACTTCTCCTAGATTGGGTTGTAGACCAAGGGAGATAGGATACATTATCATAAAGGTGCACTTGTGGTAAATGGGCCCAGACGTAGTCCTTCCTTGATCATGACAAGGAATAATATGGACTCGAGATGCTTGAAGTGCTATCCACGTGTCAGTTAGCATTATGCTAACATTCACTCACAGGTGTGTACTTGTGGTGAAAGATCTTGGTGTGGTCTTTGTCCTAGTCATGGTGATTTAACAATGAATGATAAAGACTCAAGATACTATATGTTATTACATGTAGACCTAGAGTGAGCCTCATCTCAGAGAGAGTCAATTGGTTCAAAAGGGAGAGTCGCAGAAGGAGTTTCTCCTTGAGCTATAACTACTTAATAACCTTATTTACCTTTTCCTTATAGACAACCAACTTTCTCTTATAAGAAATCACGTTTGATGAGAAAGAGAAAACATAGAGAGCATTGGTGAGTAAATAGACTTTAGAAAACGACATTGAAGCTTCCTTTCATATCATTTTTTCAATCATAAGAGGTCTCCTAGTGGCAGTTGGTTCAATAAATCCTCCCATGTATTGGTTTGTTAGGTAGTTTCCATAACTACTTTAAAATTTGATTTTAATATTATTTGATAATCTTAAATAAAATGATTCATTATAATAATCTCTAAGATTGTTTTCCTTTTCTCTTTCATTTCTTTATTTCTTTCTTTCTTCTACACTTAAAGAAATTGCTCTCTACATGGTAGACAATACAATTATTTGTATGGTACTCCAAATGATGGTTTGAGGTTAGTTATTATACGACCCTCCATACTAACAACTACCATATGGATTGTTAGACAATCACCAATTGTTTCATCATCTATACGATAAATGAGAGATTGACTAATTGTATGGTATTTGTTGTATGTACATTTAACTTGCGTATTGTTGTTTGGCTATCTAATCGCAAATTGGTTGACATGCCCACCTTTAATTCTTCATTCCTTGTAAAAGAATTAAAATCATCTTTTTTTTCATTAAATTTTCCCATTCTTCATGAATTGCAATTTTTTTTGTTTATGTTATACATGACCTAATATGTGGTGCAATTAGGGGCATGGTGTGCCCAGTCCAACTTAAATCATTTCAACAAGACACAAATATAAGTTAAGAAAAGAGCACACTAATACACATCAAAATGATCACAGGCACAAAGATAATAAAAAACCAGATCACACTAGTCATCAAGGAAATCATCTACTCGATCTCATTAATATTTAGAATACATGTATACAAATTACAATTCATGCTCTTGATGCTCTTCTCAACTCTTTGGTTGAATCTCAACTATTGATACAATGACTCCATGTTGATTGGATAACAAACTCTAATGGCCACAATCCTACATATACATCTCTAGTTGACTATTCAACTCCTTCTGCAATGCTTCACTTTCCTCCTTGTCACTTTGTCTTCCTCCTTTGAAGATTCCTTTCGTCACACTTTAGATTTGCACTTGAATATTCACCTCCATTATAGGACGGTCTTTCATCTTCATCCATTGCACTGTCATGATGGTCATGCCATGCTTAACTCTATCACTCTTTCCCCTGTTGCGTGCTCATCCTTAAAACTTGCATCAAATTCCTTGTGTGAATGCATGTCTTTGTAGTTGTCCTTCATCCTCAACCACATTTTTCTCCTTGTGAATTCTTTGGAACTTAGATCCAAGTATTGTTCTCGTCCAATATATTCTTCCATTTCAATAAGTATTACTTCTACAATACACCTGAGTGACCTTCTCATCCAAAACTTTCAATTTTCAGGCCATGAGTGCCTTCTTCTTTTGTTAATCATCCTCTTCCATGATAGGCTCTCCCTCCTTGTGATCCGGATTATTTTTGGTACGAAATGAGAGCGGGGATATAATAAAGAAATGTACAGTGATATCTCATATATCCAATAATATAACAGAAATATATCAGAGATGCAACCATAAACACAGAGATATAATAATACACAATTTCTATTAATGAGCAAAATGTACAAAACTGTAGAAATACAGAGTGAAAGACTCGCTAGAATGATGGCAACTTACCTATGAGAAGAGATGTGACGACTACTCACATTTCCAAGAAGATGATTACAATGAGACTCTAAAGGCCTTTTTAACATAAAGATAATCCAAAACGCTAACCCCAAAAGATGAAAAGCCAATAGTTTTGTGAACCCCATTTTGGGTAGTTTGGTGTATCAACTTCCCGGGGGCGTAACTTTGGCATATGATCTTTCTTTGGGGTGCACAATAGCTTGTTGGAAAGGTATCGTCGAGGAGATTCATTTTTGGGGCTCAATCGAAGCTTTTGATTATCATTGAGGTGCTCGATCCTGAAAAAACTTCATGTAGGCCCTCAAAATGGCCCCGAGAGTTTAGGAAACGAAAAATTGTTAAAAATAGTAAATTGCTAGAAGACTATTTTGATCCAGTTGGAATAGGTGGGTGGCCATCGATATCCAACTGGCTCAATCCTCCCTCCTTAGAAAGCAATGGTCTCCATTGTGTTGGGTGCTCGAGGGAGAGGGAAAAGCGTTTGTTGAATCTACATCTCGATGAGTTGTTTTCCTTGTTGGAGAAGTTGTGTTGCTTAACTTGTTGAAGGTTGTCACGAACTTGTGGCTGGAAGGGTTGGACCTTTTTAACCAGTATGGCTACATGAGACGACTATGTACAGAAGGAATCCTTGTGCTTTGCTTCAATCTTGTCGACCTGTTTCTGCTGGACAAAAGGTGCTTGGACTGAGGTTGTAGTGGTTGCGATGTTCTTTTGTTCACCTTTTGAACAGATTGTGAAGAAGTTGAATTTTGTAGTATCTGATACTACCTTACGACATTGTTTAGGTGGGACAGTAGTTGGAACTACCTCTGGTATCTTGTAGAGATGACCCCCCAGAGTAATAATGACACTACGGGGTCGAGACTCATAAATAACATGGTGCTTCCACATATATGGCTGGCCCAACAAAACATCACAGACATCAAATGGGAAAAACATCACATAATACCTCATCTTTGAAGGGTTGGATGTCATATGACTATCGACACTGTTGGTTGACAAAGAGATCGTGTCCCTAGTGAAGCCACTCGATGTTGTATGGTTGTAGGTGTGGTGTTGCCGACAATCCCAATTGTTTGACGACCTTTGCTGATATGAGGTTTTTCTGGCTTCCGCTATCAACAATAAAATGTAGGGGTCCCTTTCACCCACATCTGTGAATGAAAAAGGTGCTCCCCCTCTTCAGGGTCTGTTGGTTCTTCAGGGTTGAATTGCTGCGGTCGCGACAATAGCAATGGGGTCTATGTCGATGATCTGTCTTCTACCACTATTTTATGAATCAGAGTTCAACTCCTTGTCTTTGATCTCGACCATCAATGATTGTTTTGAGCGGCATTCATTGGTGTTGTGCCAGAGGATTTTGTGGAAATCACACCCTTTTCCAGTGTCCTTCTTCGTCTTTTCGTTACCCTTCTCGTCCTGTGGCTTGGACTGGTTTTTTTAAGGTTGGTTATTAGGGTCGTCTTTACCATACTTTGGTTGTTGCGGATTTGCAGAATCGAACTCTCGTTCATTCTGGTGCTTAAATTTCTACTCGATTTTGACAACATATCGATAAGAAGCTCCCTGCGATGAGATGTCCAAAAACCAGATGTCGCTCAGAATCTTTGATACCCAGCTTGGTGTGCAAAGTATGGAAGATATCGATGAACTCTGGCACTGCTTGGCCCCTCTCTTGACGTAGCGTGGTCCATCTCATTTACTTGTCGTCATAGTTACTAACAGGTTAATATTGTTCCTTGACCACATCCACAAAAAAAATCCCAAGTGGGCTCAACCGCATGTATTCCAGAATCCTCTGTGGAACTTTGGTCTCAGTAAGTTTCCCGCCAATTTTTGACATGGGGGAGAGCCTTATGGAGTGCGAAGGTGATCTTTTCCCTATCAGAAAAATTGTGAACAAAGAAATAACCTTCTAACATATTTAACCATTTTTCTAGGGTATCTGCATCTATCTGACCTTCAAATACAGGAATATCAAAATTGACTTGTACCTTGAAAGGAGAGGTGCGTCCAAAGTGTCTTCTTGATGAAGATGTGTCGGTTGTTATCGACAGTCGTTGAAGAATGTGGAAAAAATTCTCCATCATTTCATCCCTTTTTCGGGTGAGAGCTTGCTCAACATATTAATAAAATCGTTTGTTATGTCATTTTCTTTTTCTTCTGCCATGGAGGGTTTCTTGGGCGTGCGAGAGCGATTGTCCTCAAAAGAGACAAGCTCGAGACCCAACTTGCTATACTCATACCTCGTTTGGGACATGAGAGCATAGATATAATAAATAAATGTATAGAGATATCTCATATATCCAATAATATAACATAAATATATCAGAGATGCAACCATAAACACAGAGATACAATAACACACAATTTCTATTAATGAGCGAAATGTACAAAACTGTAGAAATACAAAGTGAAAGACTCACTAGAATGGTGGCAGCTTATCTCTGAGAAGATATGTGATGGTTAGTCACATTCGCAAGAAGATGATTACAATGAGGCTCTAAAGACATTTTTAGCATAAAAAAATCCAAAACCCTAACCCCGGAAGATGAAAAACCAACAGTTTTGTGGACCCCGTTTTGGGTAGTTTGGTGTATCAACTTCCTGGGGGTGTAACTTTGGCATACAATCTTCATTTGCGGCGCATGATAGCTCGTTGGAAATGTATCATCGAGAAGATTCATTTTGGAGGATCAATTAGAGCCTTCAACTATCATTGAGGTGCTCGATCCTGAAAAAACTTCATTTAGGCCCTCAAAATGGCCCTGGAAGTTTAGGAATAAAAAAATTGCTAAAAATAGTAAATTTCCAGAAGACTATTTTGAGCCAGGTTGAATAGGTGGGTGGCCACCGATATCCACCTGGATCACCTTGCATGATGTCACAAAAAGGGTGATATGTCAAATTCTTCTGGCAACTTGACCTTATACACATTATCCCCAAATTTTCTCCATATTTAACATGGCCCAATCTTCTTCACATTCTTCTTGTTGTACATGCCTTCGAGATAGTGCTTCTTCCTCAAATGCACAATGACCAAATATCCAACTTCAAATGATCTAAATTTTATTTCCACATTTTCATAGTGCTTATACTTTATGCTTCTCTTTTAGTCTATCTCAAGTCTATGCACGCACATGCTCCATTCGCATTGAAAATGGCTCCATGTTGTTACTCCTCTTCTATCGATAGAGCAATTAAGTTTGCAACCCCTCTTAGATTCATTTGACCTATGCTTTTGAATGGTGAACCTCTTATCAACCCATTTATAGAGTTGTTATATTTGAGCACATCTATAGTGAAGCATCTTAGTGGATTGCTAATATTTCAATTTACTATCTTCATATTTCCATCTCTATGAGGATGATAGGTGGAACTATACTACAATTTCATCTCCATTCTCTTCCACATTATCCAAACATGAAATAAAAACATGTTATACTTGTTTGATATGATCGTCTTCAACAATCTATGTAGTTGCACTATCACCTTAAAGAAATCTCCTTATTTCGGCTCACATATTTGGTCTTCTTACAAGGAAAGAAACATGCCATTGATAAAAAAAAATGTCAGCCACAACAAACATTGTGTCAAATTTGTGTCATGTTCTCAACAATCCAAGAATAAGATCCATGGATATATCTTCCCAGGACCTTCAAAATCGATAATGGTGTGTACAATCCTATGTTTTGATTCACTTCCTTTATCATCTGACAGATCATGCACTACATCACAAATCTATTAACCTCATCCTCGTGCTTGATTAATAATGTATCTCCTTTAGCAAGCCTATCTCTTGTCTTGCTTGTAATGTCCTACGCCGCCACTATGTAATTTTTGGATCAAGTTCTCTCTCATTGATCATTCAAGGATACACAACTAATTTCCTTTAATCAAATAACCATCATGGATAATATAATCCAATTTCATTGTCCTATATTGTGTCATTGGGTTCCTACACATCCCCATGACCTTCTCAAAATCTTTGTTGTGCTCATACAAATCCTTAATCTACTCAAAACTAGTTGGCTTATTCTTTATCGCCGCCAACATCAACGCTCTCTTGCTCAATGTGTTGAAAACTAATTGGCTTATTCTTTATTGCCACCAACATCAACACTCTCTTGCCCAATGTATTCAAAACCTTGTTTTCCTACTTGGACTTGTGATTTAGCACAAATGTATAACTTTGTGGAAACTTGACCCATCTCGCATATGGTTGGTTCAACTTTCCTTGTGCATTGATAAACTTCAATGCATGGTGGTTTCAGTACAAGATGAACTCTTTTGGCAACAAATGGTGCCTCTAATACTTCAACACTTGTAGAATTGTATATAACTCCAAGTCATTGTTGAATTATTGGAAATTCTAAGAATATTCTACTTATATTTGAGTCATTATTGTATAGATCAAATCCCCTTTTGTGGATTGATCAAGTCTGGTCTTGTATAAGATCAAATCCCCTTTTGTGGATTGATCAAGTCGGGTCTTGTATAAGATCAAATCCCGTTTTGTGGATTGGTCAACATGTATTTGTATGGTGGTATTTGTAAAGTCGGTCCCTAGTAATTGTAAAGTGGTTTTAGCCACTTCTAGGAGAAGTCGACTCCATTAAGTGAAGAGTCACAAACCTAGCGCCACCTCACAACTTGTATTTATATGTGAGGATGGTGTCTCATTTGAACACACAACATCCAGCTCTGTAGTGCGCAAGTCTTGGAGGAGAAACTGTTGCAGCTGAGGGTGACGCCAAGGAGGGTTTTGGTTTCTCTCTTGGTATTTCTTGGTTAAGTGGTGCACTACTCTTTCTAGTGAAGGAGTAGAGGAGGATCTTCTGTTCGGTCTTTGGTCTATTTATATTGAGGAAGTTTTTGTTGGGTTTTCTCCCCCATGAGGGTTTACGAGGATAATCTGTGTTTCTATTGTTTTTGTGATTGCCTCTCTTTCAGTGATCTTCTTTATGCAACTAATGTGCTAAATGATTATAATAATAAAGAAGAATCGTAACTACTAGCTGTATAAGTAAAACTTCAACATGGTATCAGAGAAGGCCTGAAAGAGACCAAATCACAATTTATAAGAAGTGGCTAGCTTCAACACACCCTCTCCAAGATTCAGTTTCAGTATTGCAACTGCTGCAAAAATTAGGGTTTTTGCATAAACCTTAAGTGTGACGTTTTCCTTGTTTAAGGAGGACGTTGGAGGAAGTAACCACATCTAGGAGCTCGCCCTAGGAGGACGCATCTAGTCCCTGGATCATAATTTTGAAATATGAAGTTTGAAAAATTAGGGTTTCCTCATAAAACCCTAAGTTGTAGTTGCAATTGTAGTTGCAGTTGCAATTGCAGTTGAAGTACCAGTTGCAGTACCAGTTGCAGTGAAAGTTTTATGAAGTGTTGGGACGTATCTTTATTGTCCTAGTGCACCTTACCCTAGCAAATCTCCAGCTAACTTTAAGTTACAAGTTGAAGCATCTTTGAAGTTCTAAAGGTTCGTTATTGCTTGCCACTGCTTCCGAATGGTGCCACTACCTGTCGATGTTGTCAAAGGTATGTACTTACATATGTTTAAACTGTATCATTATTTTAAAAGGGTATTTGCAGGAGAAATGATCTTTTTTCCAAACAACAATTGTAGATCCAGAGGGATCTCAGGTCCAACACATTCAGAGGAACCAGGCACCCCAGGTTTGATTACTTTGATATGCCTCTACTTGTTATGGAATTATTGTAATCTTATGAACATCTAGGATGTATTTTGTTCTATTGAAGTTATGACCATCATACTAATCATTGGTCAAAATTGAAGTCAAAGTATTAGATTGGTTAAAGCTGAGATTATATAGTTTATTCTCTAACCCAATTTTCCGTCAAGAAAGAATACTATCTTAGTATAGAGGATAGATTGAAGAAAATACTTGTCATCTTGATTGAAGGAGAATCAGAAGAAAAACAACACACTCATTCTTGAGGACAAGACTCCAGGTTCCAGGTTTGATTGATTAAATTGATAAGATTCAAATTTACACATATCAAGTTTGATAACTGCTAAACACTATAGTTGTGATAGCAATCTTTGAAAAGTTTTATTATTGAATACTTGGTAGCATGTGAGCACTATTGAGATAATGCTTACTGTAATCATTTACTAGATATAACTAACCTCTCCTCTAGGAGAAACTTCTTGTTTTATTTCCAGGTTACCATGGAGGAATGCTTGATCACAACACTAGAAGAGTGTTGCTCTCATTCCTTATTATTTTATTTCTTACTCTTTACCCTTGTTTCAGGAAGGTCATGAGTGATAGCTCTAAAGGAGCTACTGTGATGATTGTTCTTGTTCTTGTTTTATTATTATTATAAAGAGTATTATTCTTGTCTGTTGTTTCTCCCTTGTTGTTCTTGTTCCGAGCAGGTCACAGGTGATAACCCTAAGGGATTTATAGTAATGATTGCATGAGGCAATATATATTAGATGAGGCATGGAGAAAACTATCCAAGTTGTATATATGACCATATACACCCATGCATAGAAGAAGAAGAAGAAGAAGAAGCTACATTTGCTAGATACAAAACATCTCATATGGAGACAGATCATGAGGAACATAAGGCTCCAAATATGACCGAACATTAGAATAGAACTCACAATAGACTTGGTCAATGGAGAATGAAGCCACTTTGACAGGGAGCATAATTCGTTTGAAGTTTGAATCATCTTTTTATATTAAGACTTGGTATTCAACACCAAGTATATCTTGCAGAGACTATGAAGTTTTTGTAGACTCTGAAGAAATCAAGACTCAGAGTAAGCCTGATCTCAGAAAGGATCAGATGGGAAAAATAGACATCTTCCAGGACTGGCAGATAGATGCCATGAGTTGAGAAGACTAGATCATAGCTTCAAAGATCTCTAGGAGACATGAAATCTCCTTAGAAGATTCCCTTGTTTCAATGACAGAGGAGGAAGCCAGTTAGAAGGACTGGGATATGGATTTTTCCTTAAGACCAGAAGGGAAGTCAGTGGTGACTTCCAAGATTGATCTAACAGATCAAGCATGTTGCAGAGAACGATATAGAGATGTAAAAAGTTGATTTGTGTCCAGAGGATTCTTCCAGCAAGAGGGATATGACTATGACAAGACACTTGCTCCAATAATCAAAGAAATAGTTCTAGTGTTCATGAAGTTAGTCAGAACAACCATGATTTTGATACAGTATGAGATTCAGAGGGAGAAGTCCCTATATTTGAGATTGATTTACATCCATGAAAGAATAAAAGTTACCTTCAATATCAACCACTCTTAGTTTAAGATGAAGTTGTTTCCATGGTAGAATAGAGGAGCTACTCTCAGAGTTCAACAACTACAGTGAGAATAGAGCAGCCATTCTCAGTTTCATAAATAGCAGTTGTAGGTGAAGAGTCTCGGTTCCAGAAGGAACAGTTGCAGAAAAAGTAGAGGACATACTCTCAAGCAGTGAGACAAATAGTGCTTCGCAGAAAGAACATAGAACAACCACAACAGTTTGAAGTTGAAGATAGAAAGAATCATGTCTGCAAGTTGAAGAAATCTCTGTAGGGGTTGGAGCAAGCTTTGAGAGCTTGGTATGGCAGAATTGACAGTTTCCTGACGAGCTTGGGCTTTACCAAGAGTAAAGTTGATTCTAATATTTACTTCAAGGTTATGAATGATGAGCCAGTTGTATTGCTACTATATGTGGATGACTTATTCTTGACAGGTGAAGAAAATCTCATCACATATTGTAAGAAGAATCTTACCGCTGAATTTGAAATGACGACCTAGGCCCGATGCACTATTTCTTAGGTATTGAAGTATGGCAGATCCCATAAGAAAATTTTCTTAGTCAAGGAAAGTATGATGTGGAAATTCTAAAGAGATTCGATATGATGGACTATTGAACCATGTCCACTCCTATGGAGACGAATCTGAAGTTATTGGTTGGTACTTTGTCAGAAATAGTTGATGTTACTCTATACAGACAGATGATTGGTTCATCGATGTATTTGACGAATACCAGACCAGATATATGCTTTGTTGTGAACACCTTGAGTCGGTATCTGGTGGAACCCAGACGTGTTCCCCTTGTAGTTGCAAAGCATGTGATGAAATACCTTAAGGGTATGTTGGATTATGGTCTCTGTTATTCTAGAGATCATGACTTCAAACTGTATGGTTATATTGATTCAGATTGGGCTGGAAGTGCTTCAGATAGAAATAATACTTCATGATGTTGTTTCAGTTTGGGGTCAGCCATGACTTCATGGAAAAGCATGAAGCAATCCAGTATTGCTCTCAGCACGACAGAAGCATAGTACATTACAACATGTTCCGCTAGTTGTGAAGCCATATGTCTTCAGAAGTTGTTGACAGGTTTGTTCGAACTGGAGATGGAAGCCACCGTGATTCTATGTGATAACCAGAGTTGCATAAAGATGACAAAAAACCCAATGTTCCATGATAAGACGAAGAACATAGAGATCTGGTATCACTACATTCGTGACATGGTGCAGAAGGGAGTTGTAAAGCTCCAATATGTTGGCACAGATGAGTAGGTTGCAGATGTGTTGACTAAGACTCTGTCTCATGTGAAGTTTGAGTACTTCCGAGACAAACTTGGTGTAGTCCGAAAGGACCTTCCTCGAAAGGGGGAGTGATGTTAATGATACTATGGTATCCTAACCAACAGCGGGTAGCTCAGATAGCATTTTCTATCCTAGGGCATTGATCATCCATGGGCAGATCTCGAAGGTCTGATAAGGACGGTCTATTAGAGTACCCGTGCATGTATATGCCAGTTGTGGTCAATAGTGGTAGCTCGGTTAGGATTTTATATCCCAGGGAATCTTATGATTCCTGGGCATATCCCAAAGGTCCGGTAAGCATGGTCTGTCAAAGTACCATGTGGTATATTGTTAGGGTTTTATATCCTAGGTAATCTTATGATTCCTGGGAAGATCTTGAAGGTTCGGTAAGGATGGTCTGTTAGAGTACCACAGATGTTGTTGTTGATGCACCTGCCTCATTCTCTTGCCACATATAGATGTTGATGTTCCAGTTTCGTGTTGTTGATGATGTTGTTGTTCCAGATTCATGTTGTTGATGTTGATGTTCTAGCTTCGTGTTGTTGATGACGTTGTTGTTCTAGCTTCATGTTGTTGATGTTGATGTTCCAACTTCGTGTTGTTGATGATGTTGTTCCAGCTCCATGTTGTTGATGTTGGTGTTCCAACTTTGTGCTATTGATGATGATGTTCCAACTTCATGTTGATGATGATGATGATGTTACTCCAGCTCCATGTTGCAAACGATGATGATATTGATGATGAGAAAAACTTCGAATGATTTATAGATATGACCAATAGTGTTCCCGGTTTTGATGACGATGCCCCCTCCTCTTGATGATGTATTGAGTCCAGTCAGTTGTTATTAATGTTGTCAGTAGAATACCCTTTTTATTAAGGGGGAGTGTTGAATTATTGTAACTTCGAAGAATATTCTACTTATATTAGAGTCATTATTGTATAGATCAAATCCCCTTTTGTGGATTGATCAAGTCGGGTCTTGTATAAGATCAAATCCCCTTTTGTGGATTGGTCAACATGTATTTGTATGGTGGTATTTGTAAAGTCGGCCCCTAGTAATTGTAAATTGGTTTTAGCCACTTCTAAGAGAAGTCGGCTCCACCAAGTGAAGAGTCACAACCCTAGTGCCACCTCACAATTTGTATTTATATGTGAGGATGGTGTCTCATTTGAACAGACAACATCCAACTCTATAGTGTGCAAGTCTTGGAGGAGAAACCACTACAACTGGGGGTGACATCAAGGAGGGTTTTGGTCTATCTCTTGGTATTTCTTGGTTATGTGGTGCGCTACTCTTCCTAGTGAAGGAGTAGAGGAGGATCTTTTGTTCGGTCTTTGGTCTATCTATATTGAGAGAGTTTTTGCTAGGTTTTCTCCCCCGTGAGAGTTTCCCAGGATAATCTGTGTGTCTCTATTGTTTTTGTGATTACCTCTCTTTCAGTGATCTTATTTATGCAGCTAATGTGCTAAATGATTATAATAATAAAGAAGAATCGTAACTACTAGTTGTATAAGTAAAACTTCAACAGTCATAACTATAATATTTTCATTGTGCTTCATTCAAATTCTTGTTGACTCAATGTTATTGGCATTCCCTCTTGACTCAACACTACACCAATAATTGTTGCACTTGCATCATAATCCATTTGGATACTAAAATCAGGCAATGACAACACATGTGTTTATGTGTTCTTCAACATCTCAAAAATTTGTTGTGCCATCATGTTCCATTGGAATCCTAACGCTCTCATATAATTGCATTGGCATGCATATCCCTATGATGGACTTTTTATACAAATTAGCAATGTGATGCAAACTTTTCACTTTTGTGACATTGTGAGGCATGGGCCAATCCCAAACCACCTTCGCCTTCTCTATATCTATGTGAAACCCATCCTTAGACACAACAAACCCAAGGTAAATCGACTCTTTGAAGAATTGGCATTTCTTCAAGTTAATGTGCCAATGGTCCTTAGTGCTTGAAACGTCAACTTCAAATTGTTGTTCTAACATCCTATTAAAAATTGGATTGTCATCCAAAAAACAACCACAAACTTATCAATATACAATCGCAATACCTCTCTCATTAGTTGCATGAATGTCCTCAGCATGTTGATCAATGCAACAACAAAACCAACTTCTCATACAATCTTCCCTTGGTCTTGAATGAAATCATCCACTCATTGCCCCATCTAATCCAAATCTAGTGTAACCTATTGTTAAAATCAATATTCGTGAATTTTTTGACACAACTAAAACTATCCCTCAAATTACTTAGCCTTAACAATGGGAACATGTATCTATTTGTGATCTCATTCAGTGCTCGAGATTCTATACACATCATTGATTGGCCATATTTCTACAACTAATCGATGTTGTAATTGCACACGGGGTCATATCCCCCTTGACCAATCCCTTCAGTCACAACACTCTAACACATTGATTCAACTATGTGCATTCCATTGGATTCATCCCATGTGCTGCATTATTTGGCAATGTTGCATTTGAAACCAAGTCTATTGTGTTCATTATCTTTCCCTTTAATGGTAATCCTTTTAGTGTTTCTTTGTGCACTATGTCATTGTATTCTTCCAACAACTTATTCACTTTATTGAGAATTTTCATGTTGTCCTTTTTCATTATCATATCGTGCTTTGCTACTTCCAACATTGTAACATAACATTATTTTGTCTTCTTCACCTTGCTTATGAATTTCTTTGTCAAAACCACTTATGTGGGCTTATTGTCCTTCATTGACATCAATTGAAATTTCCTCCCATCCTTGGTGATGGTGTAGGCATTCTTCCTTTCATCATGCATCCTGCTCTTGTCATACTTCCATGGTATTCCTAATAACAAGTGGCAAGCATCTGTAGGAATGACATCACATAGGACTTCATCCTAATATTCTCTTATGTAAAACACCACCGACATCGATCTATCATGAGGGCTTGATGCATGTGCTAAAACTAGAACAATCTATAAGGTTGTAGGTGCTTTTGTTGCACTAACCCCAATTTCTCTACCATCTAGATCATGGCATTTTGATTTAGACTACCACTATTAATGATGGATTTACAACACTTACCCCCTTATTTACACCTTGCTCTAAAGATATCTTTCTCAACCATTGTCTTACTTTGGCACTTGTTGCTTCTCTGGCATGACCATTGCCTTGTTAAACATCAAATCCTCTCCATGCTTTATTGTTCTAGCCTTTGTTTCTCAATGTTTTGACATCTCCACATGTGTTAATTGGAATCTCTACACATTTGTGTGTGCACCCTCTCATTGTGGACACTCGAATCACTTGTGTCGCTTTTCTTCACATGTATCACAATATAATTGTTTTCAATATCCACCATTTTCTCTTCCCCATCCTCTACAATTTTTATGATCTCTACCTTGATCTTTGATGGTTGTGGCATTTTCTTATCTCCTTTCCAAGTTCTTGTTGCATGTGTTTTCCACATTTTGTGTGGAATTGCAACCTTAACCACCACAACCAGTGCTCTACCTTGCCAAAACATTTTTATTTGTGTTGTGTGTTGACAACTTCTCTACTTGAGCATGAAGGCTTTCATAGTGAGTCATAATTATAGTGAGATTTTTTGGAAATGAACTATTTTAAAGTTTAGAAACATCCCAACGTTTTGAGTGGACACTACCCATCATCCAAGGATCCAACTAAAACTTTTGTAAAATAAGAAAGAGTAAGCCCTTAAAAGGAATATATAAATTACAAATGACTTAGTCATTAGAAATTAGTCATAAAGTATTAAGGAGGCTTGGTAAACTATCATTTATAATAAACATAAAAAGTCAAATTAAAAGGAATTACTTCTTTAAAATAAACAAAATGGGGACAAGCCAATTTGTTAAGGTTTAAGCTATTATTGGAGTTATTTGCATTTCACTAGATAACAATAGCATAAGATAGGATCACTAAGAAATACACAATCACAAGAGACAAATCATTTATCCTGGGAAACTCTCATGGGGGAGAAAAGCCAGCAAAACTTCCTTATTATAGATAGCCAATACAATGCCAAGAGATAACTCAAACAAATACAAAAAGTCCTCTCCCAAGAATGCGCCTCTCTCTTTCTTCTCCAACTGCAGCTCCAAAACTTGTCTCTCAATGAACAAGCGAGTGTGTGTCTAAGTGAGGCACTAGCCTCCTTATTTATACAATTATGGCACGTGTGTAAGTGTCTCTTCACTGGCAAGGCCGACTTCTCAATCTGGGTGGTTATAACCACCTTTAATATATTCTGGGGCCTCTTTAATATATTATGGGGCCGACTTCTTATTCTGCCAATTACAATTATGTTTTGACCAATCTGCAATAGGGGATTGATCTAATGAATAATTCCACAATAATAATTAGAATACACTTTGCAGTTACATTATTTCAACACTCCCCCTTAACAAGAAGGGTATTCTTCAACAACATCAGGCGAGAGAGAGGACAACATCATTAACAACATCAAGTGGGTGAGAGGACAACATCATCAATATCATCTTGGAACACTGACTGGCGTATCTATAAATCATCGGAAGTTTTTCTCATCGAAAACATTGTCATTCTCAAAGGAATGAAATCATCATCTGCATCAATATGGATTAGTACAAAACTAATACATCATCATCACAACATGAGGCTGGTCACATCATCACAGCATGAGGTTGACTCATCATCACAGCACAAGGTTGGCACATCATCAGAGCACGAGGTTGGCACACTATACAACAATTAAGCTGTAATCACAATACTAGACTGGATTTACATCATAGCTATCAAGCTGGAAGCACAGTACTCGTCTTGCTTTTCTTCACAACAATCAAGATGGAAGCACAATTCTGGACTGGCTTTACATCACAACTATCAAGATGGAAGCACAATACTTGTCTTTCTTTTCGTCACAACAATCAAGATGGAAGCACAATTCTGGACTGGCTTTACGTCACAGCTATCAAGCTGGAAGCACAATACTCGCCTTGCTTTTCTTCATAGCAATCAAGCTGGAAGCACAATACTCGTCTTGCTTTTCGCCACAACAATCAAGATGGAAGCACAATACTCGTCTTGCTTTTCGTCACAGCTATAAAGCTGGAAGCAAGGTACTAGACTGGCTTTACGTCACAACAATTAAGATGGAAGCACAGTGCTAGACATTTCTCAACACAAAAACTAGACTTTCTTTATGTCACAACAGTTAAGATGGAAGCACAATACTAGGCACATCGCAACACAACACTACTCCCCCTTTCAGACTATACCAAGCTTATGTCGAAAGTGCTCAAACTTTACACAAGATAGAGGCTTGGTCAACACATCGACAACCTGTTCATCCGTGCTAACGTACTGGAGATTTATGGTTCCTCTCTACACCATGTCACGGATGTAATGATATTGTATCTCTATGTGCTTCGACTTATCATGGAATATGGGATTCTCTGTCATCTTTATGCAGCTCTGATTGTCACATAGGATCGTGGTTGCTTCCATCTCTAGGTCGAATAGACTAGTCAATAACCGACGAAGCCATACAACTCCGCAGCTGGCAGAACACGCAACAATGTATTCTTCTTCTGCTGTACTGAGAGCAATGCTGGATTGCTTCCTACTCTGCCATGAGATCATGGCTGATCCCAAACTGAAACAACATCCTTAAGTGCTCTTCCTGTCAGAGACACTTCCAGCCCAATCTGAATCAGTGTACCCACTCAGTGTGAAATCATGATCTCCATCATAGCTGAGAACACAATCTAATGTACCCTTAAGGTAATTCATCACATGTTTTGCAGCAACTAGGTGAACATGTATGGGTTCTACCAGAAACCGACTCAAGGTGTTCACGGCAAAACAAATATTTGGTATGGTGTTCGACAGGTACATCAATGATCCAATGATATGTCTATACAGCGTGGCATCAATCAAATCTAACGAAGTGTTGACCAGTAGCTTCAAATTCATTTCCATGGGTGTATTCATGGACTTGTACTCCAACATGTCGAATCTCTTCAGGATTTCGACTGCATACTTCCCTTGGTTAAGGAAGATTCTCTCTGGGCTCTGCCATACCTCAAGACCTAATAAATAATGCATTAGGCCAAGGTATTTCATCTCAAATTCTGAAGCAAGCTTCTTCTTACATTCGGTGATGAGATTTTCTTCTCGAGTTAAGAATAAGTCATCCACATACAACAACAATATCATTGGCTCATCGTTCATAACCTTGAAGTAGAGGTTAGAATCAACTTTACTCTTGGTAAAGCCCAAGCTCATCAGAAAACCGCCTATTCTGCCATACCAAGTTCTAGGAGCTTGCTTCAATCCATACAGAGCCTTCTTCAATTTGCAGACATGAGTCTTCTTGTCTTCAACTTCAAATCCTTGAGGTTACTATATATACACTTCTTCTTCAATGACACCATTTAGGAAGGTTGTCTTTACGTCCATCTGGTGTAACTTCCACTTCATCTTAGTTGCAAGGGCTATGATGGTTTTGATCGAAGTGTATCTGGCGACAGGAGCGAATGTCTCTTCATAGTCAATGCCTTTCTTTTGAGAAAGGCCATGAGCGACAAATCTTGTTTTATGCTTCTCAATACTTCCATCAACAACATGTTTTATTTTGAAGAGCCATTTGGAAGATACCACATCCTTGCTCTTCGGTCTGGGAACTATTTTCCATACATCGTTCTTTATTATGGATTGGTATTCTTCTGTCATGGCATCTGCCCATTCTTTCTTCTGAATGGCTTCTTCAAATCAAGTAGGCTCCTTCTCTAGGATATCACACATCAAAGCCATATAACTGGAGAATGGCTTAGGTCTCTTCACATGTCTCGTGGTTCCTTCGGGAACACCATACTTCTCTCCATCTTGAATAAGCTCTCTAGCCCAAGTTGTCTTTCTCTTATGGGAGATCGTCATCTGAGGAGGTTCTTGAAATTCTACTATATCATGATCTTCTAGAACTTCTTCATTAGGAGAAGTTACAAGTTCCCTCACTGGTTCTACAGCTCTGGGAACCTCCCTCACTGATTCTGCAACTCTGGGGATTACGGGTTCCTCTTCATATACTTCTTCAAGTTGGCATCTTCTTGATTTCTTGAGCGTTGCATTTTCATCAAAGGTCACATCCATGTTGGTCTCAATTTGATGGTGACCTCGTATATAAATCTTGAAGGCCTTGGAGACCTCACAGTATCCCACAAATATTCCCTTCTTTCCTGAGGGTTCCAACTTGTTTCTCTTCTCTTTTGGAATATGTATAAATACTGGGCAGACAAATATTTTGAGATGGCTTACCTCTGGCTTCTTTTCAGTGAACATCTCTTCTGGGGTCTTGAACCCAAGTGCACTATGGAACAATCTGTTTTGTACATATACGGTTGTCATTGCTGCTTCTGCCCATAAGCACATTGGAAGATCTTGATCATGGATCATGGTCTTCACAGCTTCCATTATCGTTATGTTCTTTCTTTCTACTATATTGTTTTGTTGAGGATTGTAGGGAGTTGTGAGCTCCCTCTTGATCCCAACATCTTTGCAGAAGTTCATAAACTCTTTTGAGGTGTATTATGCTCCATTATATGACCTGAGTATCTTGATCTTTCTTTCAGAAAGATTCTATATCAAGGCTTTGAGTTCCTTGAATTTGCTGAACACTTCATCTTTTGATTTCAAAAAGTACACCCAGGTCTTATGAGAATAATCATCAATAAAAGATACATAGTATACATACCCATTGATGGAGGATGATGGCATTGGGCCACACACATCTGAATGAATGAGTTCTAGGACTCCTTCTGCTTTGTTGTCTCTCTTCGGAAAAGGGTTCTTGATGTTCTTCCCTTGTGCACATCCATTGCACACGCCTTCATGGTCAACCTTGAGTTCTAGTAGACTTTTGACTGCTTTGCATACATATGGTAGTGCCTTGTAGTTGATGTGGGATAATCTTCTATGCCAAAGTTCACATGGATTCTCAATGGCATGGGTCATGGAAGCTTCTGAGTGACCCTTTAGCTTATAGAAGCCACCTTCTTCTTTTCCAATGATGATTGCTTCTTTCAAGGTTTCTCCTTTAGCTTACATAAGGACTTCTCCATCTATGAAGGCAACTCTGAAGCCTTTCTTTTCTAAAGCTGAAATGGAGAGTAGGTTCTTTGTCAAACCTGGTAGATAGAGTACATCCTTCATCTTCATTGAATTCCCTGAATTAAGCTTGTAGTTTGATTCTCCCACTCCCTTGATGGGATATTGGTAATCATCTCCAAGTGTCACTTTCTGAGAAAACTTGTTTTCTGAAATGAAAGAGAGAATATCTTTTTGACCTGTCATGTGCTTGGAGGCACCACTATCAATGAGCCAAGTGTCCTCTCCAGGTGTTACGGATACTGAGAGGGTCGAGAGTAAGACATAGTCTTTAATTTGTTCTCTTAACATCTTTGTGGGTGGCTCTTCATCTTCCACTGCATGGGCATGGTGCCTCTTATTTTTCCTTTTGTATTCTTCTCGTCTTGCTGGACAATATCTCGCAATATGTCCCATCTTGTCACAATGGTAGCATTGGACAGATGAGTAATCTCTTTTCTTTCGTTGTCCTTTCTTCTGGAATCTCTTTCGTCGAGATTTGTTTTGGGGGTGAGACTCTTTATGAGTTTCTTTCTGGAAGTAGGATTTCTTCCTTCCTCCTTTGGTGTGAGTAGCTACGGCTTGATCATCATCTCTTGCTAGTAACACTTCTCGGTTAGCTACTCTTTGTTTCTTCTTGAATGCATTCTTCCCATAGACCGTCAAATTTTAGTTTCTTTGTTCTGGCACAAATCGTTTGGATGAATGCATCCCAAGGTCTTGTGAGACTATTAAGGGTCGTCATTATAAGTTCGTCTTTGTCTATAGCATCCTCGATTGCTTCTAGTTGTTCTTTGAATTGGGATATTTTGGAGAAATAATCTTGGATTGATTTCCCTTTCTGCATCCTTGTATTCTTGAGCTGAGTTCTTAGATTCATCTTTTGGTTTATGTTCTTTCCTTGATATAGTCTGCTTAGGGAATCAAACATTTCTTTTGGAGTCTTCTTTGATGACACATAAGGGATCAAGTGATCTTTGATTGAATCTGCAATGATTCTTTTGGCCCTTATCATGTCCTTTTGATGCTTTGCTTTGTCTGCAGCATTATCGAGTTCCGACACTTCTTCTTTGACGAATCTTGCTAGGCCATTCTCTTCAAGAATGAATCCAATCCTATACTTCTAGGCACAAAAGTTTTCCACACCTTCTATTGTCAGCAATCTTAGTGCTTGCAGACATCTTTTACCCGAAGCTAGGAAATGTCCAAAAAAATGAAAATGCTCAAAATCAAATTATGAACTTACCAAGAGGTGCGCTTGGCTGAGGCGAGTATCCTGGTGTGTTTGGATCTGAGAAAATCCAACTTTTACCCCTCCAAACTTGATCTGTGGATTTCTAGACTAGTGCTTCTAGTTTTCTAGTACCTCTGGTACTTCTGGTACTTTTGGTACTCTGGTTTTCTAGTACTTCTAGTACTTTGTGAAACTAGGGTTTCACTTTCTGGGAGATCTAGCCACTGAAAAGTTGCGCTGGGGATGCCAAAGTGATCCTTGAGGAAGGGCACACTTTTCTAGATGGTTTTAGGGCTGAAATACTTCATCAACAAAAAGCCCTAATTTGCATGTACGACAACAGTGACGTTTTTCACTTTTCTCTTGTGAAAGATGTTGTCTTTAGCATAGCTCGGAAACCATGTTAAGGTTTAAGCTATCATTAGAGTTCTTTGCATTTTGCTAGATAACAATAGCATAAGATAGGATCACGGAGAAATACACAATCACAAGAGACACATCATTTATCCTGGGAAACCCTCATGGGGGAGAAAACCCAACAAAACTTCCTTATTATAGATAGCCAATACAATGCCAAGAGATAAATCAAACAAATACAAAAAGTCTCCCAAGAATGCACCACTCTCTCTCTCTCTCTTCTCCAACTGTAGCTCTGAAACTTGTCTCTCAATGAACAAGTGAGTGTGTGTCTAAGTGAGGCGCTAGCCTCCTTATTTATACAATTATGGCACGTGTGGAAGTGTCTTTTCACTGGCAGGGCCGACTTCTCAATCTAGGTGGTTATAACCACCTTTAATATATTTTGGAGCCTCTTTAATATAATCTGGGGTCGACTTCTTATTCTGCCAATTATAATTATGTTTTGACCAATCCGCAAAAGGGGATTTGGTCTTTTACAATAGCGACATGATCAATCCGCAATAGGGGATTGATCTAATGAATAGTTCCACAATAATAATTTGAATACACTTTGCAGTTACATTATTTCAACACAATTAAGTAGGAGATATGGTACGAATTAGAAAAGACTTGGTCCAATTCATTAATAATAAAAATTAAAAAAAAAAGAATAAAGTGTCAAATTAAGATATTTGAGGGAGGAGAAATGGTTCAAATTAAAGTAATTATAAAACATTACAAAAAAATTGAGAAAATAGAATTAAGATTAAAATATCAAATATATAAATTAGAATGAATATTATTAAATTAGATAGATTACAAGTATATCAAATAAGATAGTAGTTAAATAATTTAATGGACATAAAAGAAAAAGAAAAAACTCGATTTATGGATTAAATTGAGACAAAATATTATAATAATAAAAATTATTCTTGACAAAATGATAATAAATTAAATTATTATTTTATGAGGGTTAGATCTTATGGACGATATAGCAAATTTTTAAGTTGAATAAAAGAAATAAAGTATTTTGAATAGTAAAAATTAACAATTAGGATGAAATACTTAACCTATATATCTAGTTTAAGGGATCACTTTTTTCTATTTTAAAAAAGGTTTAGTTGGATCCCTTGATGATGGGTGGAGTGTCCACTCGGAATATTGTGACGTTCTAAACTTCAAAACGGATCATTTCCATAAAATCACACTACAACTTCCCTACTTTTAACACCAAATGATATGTCTCTTCTACCTAATGAATTTTGTGTAAATTAATTCCATTTTGAATTGCAAAATATCATTTACATACCTCAACACATATTAGTCTTTGTCTTCTTCATGTCCAACTTAAATTGAGATCTTGTAAAAGTCATTGGTGTAATATTGTACACTCCATTCCTTTTATCGTAGATTCTACAACTATATTATCAATGTTTATGTTTAATGAAAGAGTAAGGATGTCTTATGTAGTGCCATGAACATCTTTCCCCGACTCTAAATCTTCTCTTTACTATTCTAAATTATATCACGTTCATGAAATCCCACCATATTGCACTGTTCCCTTTAACTTGGTACTCATGAATTTCAGCCTCCAGGTCTTCCATCCTTTCAAATTCAAAGTATCTCTCCATTTCACTAAGAAAATTTGTCAATTCTTCTGCCTTTAACCTTTTTCCATAGTAGGAAACTTCAATCTTTGCTGCATTTTTTTCTTCAACAACCTCACAAGTGGTCCTGCAATATCTCCATCTGTGATTTTGTCTTCTTCTTTCTCTTCTAGTTACGAGTCACTCTCTTTAGATTCATTGATTTCTTGTCTGCATTCCAAGTCTTCCATCCTTCTCCTTAGTTCTTGTAGTTCTCTTTTCATTGTGTTCTTCTTACTCAATTATCTATCCTAGATATTTTAGCCTTACTTTGATACCAAATGGCTTAGTTTGGGATGTGGAATCATGAGATGCAACTATGGTTAACAACAATGCATAGGAACACATAAAAAATAATCACTCATGTTTCCCCCTCTCACCTAGGGGTAACTAGAGGAGATCATGTCTTATGGCCCGCAATGAAGACAATGATCCCAAAGATTATCATCGACATTCTCCATAGACAACAACCCCTCAGATGCCTCCCCCTTCATTGCTCAACTCAACTCACTCATCTGATCAACATACTTCATCCAATGATGGTGATCCAACAAAAATGAGGTACTCTAGTCATCGTTTCATATAAAGTGTTATATTTAATGCATTACGCATTTAGGTGAGGATCATGGTTTGAAGTCAAATAATGGATCATGATGCTTGGAAATTATGTTTTTTTCCTTGTTTCACCTTGGTGGCCATCATTTGTGCCCTAGTTCAGTGTTGTCACTCATGGGAAAAGGGGTACTACTGGGAGGCCTTAATAAGGGTAATGTACGTTTCTCTTTCATACTTAAAACTTTCCATCTATGTTCCTTCCATTATCCTACCTTCTGGAAATGGCTGTTACATGTACACCAAAAAGGCTTGTGACTTCATCCTCCTATGAGAAGAAGGTTTAGAATGTCGAGGTTGATGCAATTGGTAAAATAATAAAAATAAAGCATCGTAAAAAAGGAAGAATAATGTGTGTTGGTGTAAATATATACCATCTATTCACAACACTTAATTGTCAACCCGGGGAGGTAGACTTAGAGGAACCAGCATTGTATGTGCAGGGTTGAAGAGAGAGTTTATAAAAAATGTAAATCTACTTCTTGAATTCATAAAAGAAACTGCGGAAAGAATTTATGCTAATCTACCCTGTTCTGTACTTGTTCTGCACTAATCACAAAATGTGTTCCGAGCATATAAAAGATCTACTGAACATTGATGGCTGAAAATAATGTTTTAATTATGCTACTTATCACTCCATAATCACTCAACAACTTCTATTGAATGAAATGAAAACCTCTACTAAAGTCGAATGAAGCCTTTCTATTTAATGAGATATCCAAAATAGTTTCTGAATTCAAAACTGCTACTTCTGCTCTATTAAATCAATGGGCAATTTGAAAAATGGAAATTGAAATCAAACTCTTATTGAAAGATAATACTTTAAATCTCAAGCCTCTAATAAACTAGAAACTATACTAAACATAACACTTCCATCTCTGTCACGAAAGAAGGGGGCCCTGCCTTCTTCATCAACATGTCGATTCTTCAAATATCTCTCATCAAATATCTTGCTTCAAATTTATAGAGACAGAAAACTTCATAAAAGAACAACTCT
>ML839964.1:24165-38969 GCA_009831015.1 Picea engelmannii | reverse complement strand
TTGGGAATTATGGGATAGATGAAATTGGTTTAAAAAGAATTATGGTGTAGCTGAAACCAATACCATGGATATAAAAATCGGACGGGAAACCATCAAGGCACTTATATTTATATGCCTTTGTGACTTCACCCATTGCCATTCTATTCCAATTCTCCGACTTGAAATATTTGAACATCCTAACATTTTGTTTACTGTCTTTGTGTCTTTGTATTTGTGCAGGAGTTGTTCGCCATCGCAATGGAGACATCGTCAAATGTGTTAGAATGGGCAATGAGTGAGTTTCTCAGACACCCCCATGTAGTTCAAAGATTGCAGGAAGAAATTGAATCTGTATTTGGCCAACATGGTAAAATCTACAAGTCGAATCTGGCAAGCATGGTATACCTCCAATGTGTGGTGAAAGAGACGTTACAGTTATACCCATCGTTGTCGCTCACGATTCCCCATGCATCTGTAGAGGCTGCCACAGTAGGAGGTTACTATATACTTAAGAAGACAATGGTAATCATGAACTTGTGGGCTAAAGGAAGGGATCTCATTGTGTGGGGGAAAGAACTTTGAAATAATGGAGAAAGCACGAGTTGTAAGCGTCATTTGTAACCATCAGTTATAAGTTTTAGTTGTGAGAGTCAGTTGCAGGCGTGTTAAGAGTCAGTTCTTAGTTAAGAGTCTAGTTTTTTTTGGTTTGCATGTAACAGACTCGGTCGAGTCTTTTCCTATATAAGGATGTAATCCATCTTTATTGAATAATATAGAAGTAAACGTAGCCTCACCATGGTGTTTGTTTGGCATATTTTATTTTAATATCAGAGCCACGGGGAGAGGACGTGGATAGCGTGTAGAAACGTTTTTGGAGGGCGAGCTTTGCTAAATCCGCGAGCTTACGAGGAGGGGCGTTCGTCCATTGGTTAAAATCGCGTAGAAGAGTCTGCTTTGAGTGAGTTTTGAAGCGTGAAGGCACTTGCATGAGCCCATTTGCAAAATAATTCGCATGAGCTTGTGGTTGCATATCATTTCGAGGAGGAGCGTGGAGTTTGAAGGTAAAACCGTGAAGGTTATATTCTTTTTTGCATGAGTGAAGGTTTTGAAAATCGTGGGCGTGAAAATCTGGTGGTCTTTCTTTCTTTGGATCTGCGTGAGAGCATCCATGAGAAAATCGTGGAGCCTCCTCCATTTCACGATTTGCATGCATGCGTGAAGCTTTGAGCAAGAATCCGTGAGTATTTTTTTTTTGAGAAAACTATTCCTGTGTATAAGCTTTTCATTGGAGGTACGTGAGAGTTTTTGGGATTAGTGGATGCCACGTCTTCATATCACTTAAATAAGGAAAGGGATTATGTTACTTTATAAATTGTGAGGTATTTTTTTTTTTAAAGAGGATACTTTTTAAGAAAACCGTATAAAGAGGTGAAGAGGGAGTATGTATTAAAAAAACGTTTTTTATTTTAGGAAAGTTTCTTTTAAAGAAATTTAAATTCTTTTTTAAGAGTTTTTTATGAGAGGATTTTTATAAATGAGCATGAGAGCATAAAGTTTTTATGTATGGAGGTTTTCTTATATTTCTCTTAAGAAAGTTGAGAGTCGAGATTGAGACGGATCAGTGGTATTCGAAGGAAAAGCGACAAAAAGTTGCATATCCTTGGTGATTTACTTATAAAGACTAAATTGCAGCGATGGTGAATCCTCTACCAGAGACCTACCTCAACGACGCCAACAAGCTAGATGGATCGAACTTCATTAACTGGAAACTCAATATGCAGACACTCATGGAGGGATATGGTGTCTGGAACATTGCCAAGGGAACTGAACTTAAACCTGACGCGGCTGCCGGTGCGACAACAACACAGATGCAAGACTGAGAGAAGTGGATAAACAAGGCAAAGGTATTGTTGCGCATGTCGGTTAAAGGTATCATAATTCCACATATTAAAGATGCTACAGCTTCTGCTGCAACATGGAAAACTCTTAAAGCATTGTATGAAACTAGCAACACAAATCGCATTTTGTTCTTGAAAACTAAATTGCTAGGCATTAAGATGGATGGAAATGAATCTGTTAGTTCATTTTTGGGTCACATTAAAGAGGTGAAAGACAAACTAGTAAATATAGGGGAAACTATTTCCAACACTGATCTGGTCACTATTACCTTAAATGGTATGCTAGAAGATTATCATATGTTCATAACAGATCTCACAGCAAGGGAGAAACCTCCTACGTTTGAAGAACTGACAGATATTTTGCTGCAAGAGGAAGAGAGACGCGGGAATCTGAAGCCTCCGAGTAAAGATTTGGCACTGTCATCAAATAATAGATCTGCGAGAGGGAGATCATGAGTAAGAGGTAGAGGAGGTAGTTCATCGGAGAGAGGCAGTTCATGGCAGAGAGACAGTTCATCATTGAGAATACAATCTCCAAATCAAGGTATGCAATCTGAGAGGAATGAGTCAAAGAGTTGTTTTTATTGTGGTTGACCTGGACATATGATTAAATACTGTCATAAGAAGAAAAGTGATGAGGCTAGGAATAAACCTAGAACACATTCAGGTCATTATGTAGAAAAATCTTCAAATCAAGATCACAGATTATTTATTGCTAGTGATGATATTGATGAACCCCCGAATTTTGACTCATGGGATATTAGGCTGTTTGTGTCTAATGCTTCTTTATCTGCTGAAACGGATGATTCTGATGCCTAGTTTGTGGATTCTGGAGCATCAGTACATATGACTTGTAATAAAAATTTGTATGCTAATTTTAAAGAAACATATAATGGTGCCAGCATATATATTGGAGATGATGGTGCTCATAAGATTAAGGGATATGGAGACATTCCTGTGACATTATCGAATGGTATTGTTCATCACATTCGCAATGTGGTGTATGTGCCAGGAATAAAGAAAAAATTGATCTTTGTGTCCACCATTATAGATCAAAACTTGAAGGTTGAATTCTTCAAGAATTATTGCATAGTGAAGGATCTGTTGGACCACTTCCAAACTGTTGCAACATGAGTCAGAGCAGGAGGTCTATACAAACTTGATGTTACCAACAAAACACATCATGCACTGACTTCTGCAACTATGCCAATAGAGATTCTTTGGCATCAAAGGTATGTACACATCAATCATCCTGATTTATTGTTATTACAGAATAATAATATGGTTGAAGGACTTCCCATGTTAAAGAATGAGAATGTTGCTTTTGATGGATGTGCATTAGTAAAGATGTAGAGAGATGAATTCCCCTCTAATCCTGATAAGAAAAAGAGGGATGTGTTAGATCTTGTGCGTACTGATGTTTGTGGGCCTATGCAGACTAGGTCTTTAGGAGGTGCATTTTACTTTCTGTTATTTATTGATGATTGCACGAGATACACATGGGTTTACTTCTTTAGATGAAAAAATTATGTTTTCGGGTACTTTAAGGAATTCAGAACCATGGTGGAAAAGAAGATAGGAAAATCCATCAAAATCCTCCGTTCAGATCAAGGGGGAGAGTATAAATCAGGGGACTTCAACAAATATTGCAAAGATAATGGAATAGTACAACATTTTATAGTACCTCACACTCCACAGCAAAATGGAGTCGTTGAAAGGAAAAACAAAACTCTGGTAGAGTGTGCACGTAGTATGATGAAAGGTAAGAATCTCTCAAATGCATTTTGGGTTGAAGCCATAAATACGACAGTTTGTTTAAAGAATAGAAGTCCAACAAGGTGTCTTGATAAAGTTACTCCTTTCGAAGCCTTGAATGACTCCAAACCTCCAGTTCATAATTTGAAAGTATTTGGGTGTAAGGCTTTTGCTCATATTCCAAAGGAGAATAGGAGCAAATTGGATGCTAAAGCCATTAAAGTAATAAGCTTAATTAAACTTTTAATGAAAATAATAAGCTTAATTAAACTTTTAATGAAAATAATAAGCTTAATTTTCTTTTCCTTCCACTATCTCATCTTTAAAATTTAAAAATGGAATTTGTAAATCAAAAAATTTTAAAAAAGCATAAACACTTTATCATAAAAAAATAAAAAAAAGTGTTTAAATTTAAAAATAAAAATAAAATAAATTAACTTTTTAATCAAATGTCTTTACCTAGTAACTGATTTTATGAAAGTAATAATCTTAATTTTATTTTCCTCCACTATCCCATCTTTAAAATTTAAAACATATAATATGTAAGTCTTTTAAAATAATATTCTTATGAAAAGATGTAACAAAATAATATTATTATGAAAGGATGTAATACAATATATTATAATTGTTATAAAATGTAGTTACGAGTGTGTTTTGAATGTTTCTTTTACTTTTTGGGAATTATGGTGTAGATGAAATTGGTTTAAAAAGAGTTACGGGGTAGCTGAAACCAATACCACGGATACAAAAATCGGACGGGAAACCATCAAGGCACTTTTGTTTGTATGCCTTTCTGACTTCACCCATTGCCATTCTATTCCAATTCTCCGACTTGAAAGATTTGAACAGCCTAACATTTTGTTTACTGTCTTTGTGTCTTTGTATTTGTGTAGGAGTTGTTCGCCGCCGCAATGGAGACATCGTCAAATGTGTTAGAATGGGCAATGAGTGAGCTGCTCAGACACCCCCATGTAATTCAGAGATTGCAGGAAGAAATTGAATCTGTATTTGGCCAACATGGTAAAATCAACAAGTCGAATCTGGCAAGCATGGTATACCTCCAATGTGTGGTGAAAGAGACGCTACAGTTATACCCATCGTTGTCGCTCGCGATTCCCCATGCATTTGTAGAGGCTGCCACAGTAGGTGGTTACTATATACCTAAGAAGACAATGGTAATCATGAGCTTGTGGGCTATAGGAAGGGATCTCATTGTGTGGGGGAAAGAACTTTGAAATAATGGAGAAAGCACCAGTTGTAAGCGTCAGTTGTAACCATCAGTTATAAGTTTTAGTTGTGTGAGTCAGTTGCAAGCATGTTAAGAGTTAGTTCTTAGTTAAGAGTCTAGTTGTTTTTGGTTTGCATGTAACAAACTCGGTCGAGTCTTTTCCTATATAAGGATGTAATCCATCTTCATTGAATAATATAGAAGTGAACGTAGCCGCACCATGGTGTTTGTTTGGCATATTTTATTTTAGTATCAGAGCCACGGGGAGAGGACGTGGATAGCGTGCAGAAATGTTTTTGGAGGGCGAGCATTGCTAAATCCGAGAGCTTACGAGGAGGGGCGTTCGTCCATTGGTTCAAATCGCGTAGAAGAGTCTGCTTTGCGTGAGTTTTGAAGCGTGAAGGAACTTGCATGAGCCCATTTGCAAAATAATTCGCATGAGCTTGTGGTTGCATATCATTTCGAGGAGGAGTGTAGAGTTTGAAGGTAAAACCGTGAAGGTTATATTCTTTTTTGCATGAGTGAAGGTTTTGAAAATCGTGAGCATGAAAATCTGGTGGTCTTTCTTTCTTTCTTTGGAGCTGTGTGAGAGCATCTATGAGCAAATCGTGGAGCCTCCTCCATTTCATGATTTGCATGCATGCGTGAAACTTTGAGCAAGAATCCGTGAGTATTTTTTTTTAGAAGACTATTCCTGTGTATAAGCTTTTCATTGGAGGTACGTGAGAGTTTTTGGGATTAGTGGATGCCACGTCTTCATATCACTTAAATAAGGAAAGGGGTTATATTACTTTATAAATTGTGAGGTATTTTTGTTTTTAAAGAGGATACTTTTTAAGCAAACCGTATAAAGAGGTGAAGAGGGAGTATGTATTAAAAAATGTTGTTTTTTTTTTGGAAATTTCTTTTAAAGAAATTTGAATTCTTTTTTAAGAGTTTTTTATAAGAGGCTTTTTATAAATGAGCATGAGAGCATAGCGTTTTTATGTATGGAGGTTTTCTTATATTTCTCTTAAGAAAGTTGAGAGCCAAGATTGAGACGAATCAGTGGTATTCGAAGGAAAAGCGACAAAAAGTTGCATATCCTTGGTGATTTACTTATAAAGACTAAATTGTAGTGACGATGAATCCTCTAGAAGAGACCTACCTCAATGAAGCCAACATGTTAGATGGTTCAAACTTCATTAACTGAAAATTGAAGATGAAGACACTCATGGAGGGATATGGTGTCTGGAACATTGCGAAGGGAACTGAACTGAAACCTGATGCGGCTGTCGGTGCAACAACAACACAAATCCAAGACTGGGAGAAGCGCAAAAACAAGGCAAAGGTATTGTTGCACATGTCAGTTAAAGATAACATAATTCCACATATTAGAGATGCTACAGCTTCTGCTGCAACATGGACAACTCTTAAAGCATTGTATGAAACTAGCAACACAAATCACATTTTGTTCCTGAAAACTAAATTGCTAGGCATTAAGATGGATGGAAATGAATATGTTAGTCCATTTTTGGGTCGCATTAAAGAGGTGAAAGACAAACTAGTAAATATAGGGGAAACTGTTTCCAACATTGATCTGGTCACTATTACCTTAAATGGTATGCTAGAAGATTATCATATGTTCATAAGAGGTCTCGCAGCAAGGGAGAAACCTCCTACGTTTGAAGAACTGACATATATTTTGTTGCAAGAGGAAGAGAGACGTGGGAATCTGAAGCCTCCGAGTAAAGATTTGGCACTGTGGTCAAATAATAGATTTGCGAGAGGGAGATCATGAGTAAGAGGTAGAGGAGGCAGTTCATCGGAGAGAGGTGGTTCATGGCAGAGAGATAGTTCATCACAGAGAAGACAATCTCCAAATCAAGCTATGCAATCTGATAGGAATGATTCAAAGAGTTGTTTTTATCATGGTTGACCTGGACATATGATTAAAGACTGTCATAAGAAGAAAAGTGATGAGGCTAGGAATAAACCTAGAACACATCCAGGTCATTATGTAGAAATGTCTTCAAATCAAGATCACAAATTATTTATTTCTAGTGATGATATTGATGAACCCCCGAATTTTGACTCATGTGATCTTAGGCTGTTTGTGTCTAATGTTGTTTTATCTGCTGAAATGGATGATTATGATGCCTAGTTTGTGGATTATGGAGCATCAATACATATGACCTGTAATAAAAATTGGTATGCTAATTTTAAAGAAACACAGAATGGTGCCAGCATATATCTCGGAGATGACCGTGCTCATCAGATTAAGGGATATGGAGAAATTCCTGTGACATTGCCGAATGGTACTATTCGTCACATTCACAATGTGGTGTATGTGACAAGAATAAAGAAAAATTATATCTCTGTGTCCACCATTATAGATCAGAACTTGAAGGTTGAATTCTTCAAGAATTATTGCATAGTGAAGGATCTGCTGGATCACTTCCAAACTATTGCAACATGAGTCAGAGCAAGAGGTCTAAACAAACTTGATGTTACCAGCAAAACACATCATGCACTGACTTCTGCAACTATGCCAATAGAGATTCTTTGGCATCAAAGGTATGGGCACATCAATCATCCTGATTTATTGTTATTACAGAATAATAATATGGTTGAAGGACTTCCCATGTTAAAGAATGAGAAGGTTGCTTGTGATGGATGTGCATAAGGAAAGATGCATAGAGATGAATTCCCCTCTAATCCTGATAAGAAAAAGAGGGATGTGTTAGATCTTGTGCATATTGATGTTTGTGGGCCTATGCAGACTAGGTCTTTAGGAGGTGCATTTTACTTTCTGTTATTTATTGATGATTGCACGAGATACACATGGGTTTACTTCCTTAGATGAAAAAGTGATGTTTTCGGGTAATTTAAGGAATTCAGAACCATGGCGGAAAAGCAAACAGGAAAATCCATCAAAATCCTCCGTTCAGATTAACGGGGTGAGTATAAATCAGGGGAATTCAACAAATATTGCAAAGATAATGGAATAGTACAACATTTTATAGTAGCTAACACTCCACAACAAAATGGAGTCATTGAAAGGAAAAACAAAACTCTGGTAGAGTGTGCACGTAGTATGATGAAAGGTAAGAATCTCTCAAATGCATTTTGGGTTGAAGCCATAAATACTGCAGTTTATTTAAAGAATAGAAGTCCAACAAGGTGTCTTGATAAAATTACTCCTTTCGAAGCCTTGAATGGCTCCAAACCTGCAGTTCATAATTTGAAAGTATTTGGGTGTAAGGATTTTTCTCATATTCCAAAGGAGAATAGGAGAAAATTGGATGCTAAAGACATTAAATGTATTTTCATTGGGTATTGTCCTGAATTTAAAGCATACAAATGGTTTGATCCTGCTACTCACAAGGTATTTGCAGGTAGAGATGTAATTTTCCATGAGAAGGAAGCACGAAATCATGACGACAACAATCATGAGGAATGACAGAGACTTCTTGATGAAGGATTTAAAGAAGAGCAACATCAGCAACAACTCACATAGCAGTAGCCATCCCCGCAGCGACAACAGGAGCAGCAGCAAGAAGGACTCAGTGATATGGACAATTCAAGCAGTCACAGTTCACCTAGAGGTGAAGACAGATCTTCACAAAGTGGGGAGGAAGATAATCAGTTGAGAATATCTTCAAAAGAGGTTAAGCTTCCTGAGAGGTATAAAGACTATGCCCTAATGAATAGAATTTCAAATGTCATAGAACCCATGATTTTTGATGAAGCTAATGAACATGATGAATGGTGAAATGCAATGGAGGAAGAATATGAATCTATAATGAAAAACAATACTTGGGAATTGACTGAATTGCCTAAACATAAGAAGCCCATTGGATGCAAATGGATATTCAAACCCACGTTTAAATCAAATGGTAGTATAGATAAGTATAAGGCTAGACTGGTGGCAAATGGGTATTCACAAACAAAAGGTGTTGATTATGCTGAAACATTTGCACCAGTAGCTAAATTGAATACTATCAGAATGTTATTTTCTTTAGCTACAAAGTACCATTGGAAGATGCATCAGTTAGATGTTAAATCTGCATTTTTGAATGGTGAGTTAAAGGAAGAGGTTTACCTTACTCAACCTGAAGGGTTTGTTCAAAAGGGGCAAGAACACTTAGTGTGTAAGTTAAAGAAAGCATTGTATGGACTAAAACATGCACCCAGGTCATGGTATGAAAAGATAAACTCTTTCTTTCTTCAATGGGGTTTTATGCGGAGCAAAAGTGATCCAAATCTGTATACCAAATTTGATGAACAGGGGTATAAGGTATTGATTTCATTATATGTTGATGATTTAATAATTACAGGAAATGCAGAGAAGTCAATTGATGAAATCAAGGAGCAGTTATCAAAGGTATTTGAAATGAAATATCTTGGTGAGTTACATTACTGCCAAGGTCTTGAAGTTTGGAGAAATACAGGCCAAACTTTTGTTTGTCATAGTAAGTATATTAGAGAAATACTTAAGAGATTTAAAATGGATCAGTGTAAGTCTTATACTATTCCCATGCAACATAATGTTAAACTCTCTTGTGATGATGGTTCGAAGATGGCACTGTGTATAGACAAATGGTGGGTAGTCTGAATTATCTCACCACAACCAGACCTGATATCTCATATTTTGTGAGTGTGTTAAGTCAGTTCATGGTGAAACCTCATGAAAGCCATTGGAATGCAAAAAAGCCAGTACTTAGGTATCTAAAAGGTACACTTGATTATGGTATTAAATATACTGATGCATCTGATGTTGAGTTGATAGGTTATTCATATTCTAATTGGGCTGCCAATCTGGATGATCGAAGATGAACCACTGGATATGCATTCAGCATTGGATCCGAGGTTGTTTCATGGAGCAGTAAAAAGAAGTCTACTGTATCTTTGTCTTCCACTGAAGCAGAATATAAAGCCTTGTGTGCAGCAAATTGTGAAGTTGTTTGGTTAAGAAGACTTCTTCAATATGTTGGAGAAGAATGAAAGGAACCTATGATGATCAGATGTGATAATCAAAGTTCAATCAATATTGCGGAGAATCCGATTTTTCATGCAAGGATAAATCATGTTGAAGATCAGTATCATTTTGTTCGAGAAAAGTTGCAGTCAAATGAAATAACTCTTGTGTATTGTAATACTAGTGAAAGTGTTGTTGATATTTTCACTAAGCCTCTTGGAAAGATTAAGTTTGAACTGTTTAGGGAGATGTTAGGTGTAGAAGTCAATCCATTGTCCATTAAGGGGGAGACTTGGAAATAATGGAGAAAGCACCAGTTGTAAGTGCCAGTTGTAACCACCAGTTATAAGCTTCAGTTGTGAGAGTCAGTTGTAGGCGTGTTAAGAGTCAGTTCTTAGTTAAGAGTCTAGTTGTCTTTGGTTTGCATGTAACTGAATCGGTCGAGTCTTTTCCTATATAAGGATGTAATCCGTCTTCATTGAATAATATAGAAGTGAGTGTAGCCTCACTGTGGTGTTTGTTTGGCATATTTTATCTAAATATGCTTCGAAATTCAATCCGGAGAGATTTCTACGGCCGAAAGAACATGGTATGGATTTCTCAGGAGGTCAATCAAACTTCAGAATGCTTCCATTCGGGGTTGGAAGGAGAATCTGCCCAGGATCTGCCATGGCTATTCTTACTATTGAATTTGCATTGGCTCAATTGTTGCATACTTTCGATTGGAGAGTACAAGGCGATCCATCACAGCTGGATATGAAGGAAGCATGTGCAACCATGATGCCAAGGCAAACTTCGATGTTTTCTTATCCAAGGTTGAGGCGGCCTCATCGCCGGTAGAAATCCCTAAACTATCTATCTATGTACGCAGGGGAGGGGAGGAGGAGGAGGAGGAGGGAAGCTTTTCACAAAGTATATTTATATAATCATTAAAACTGAACATCCACCTGGGGAAGTGAGGGTAGAATGCTTTTGTATGTTTAACTTGCTAAATTGATAGTTATGCCTGCAAATCTGTACTAGTTCATAATCTCATTTTTATAGATTCCAGGAGTTCAACTGCCCGTTTGGTTATTATCAGGTTTAGAGCGCGGTCCGCGACATGTAACTGTTCTTGGTCAGCACACCAGTCAAAACCTTGGATTGGATCAGCGCTCGCCAGCCTAAGCAATCACCTATAATGTCTAAGCAAGCACCTATAATGTAATTGTTTAAATATTATTTATTTCTTGTTTATTTGAGAGGTGGGTGTAACTTTTACAATTGATTTGGTTTAAGCAATAGAATGTAATAGTTTTATGCCGAATTGAATTGGAGAATGAAAGGTGGTTATACTTTCTCATAATTAGTGGAATTTTCCATTTTAAATATTGAATGTTTTAGAATTTCATATATAGTTTATATTCAGAAATTTAATATATTTGAATTGAATAGTTTAAATAATTATTTATTTCTTAATTGTTTAAGAGAGAAATATAAATAAAATAAAAAAATTGAACTATTAACAATGATCCTCAGGCTATTATTTGAAAACATTAAATTTATATAAATATATTTTTTAATTTACATAAATATAATTTTATTCTTATAAATGACATAGAAACCTAAAAAAAAAATTAAAGATATTTTTAACTCATTATAGTTTTAATTATAGTTATAAATTTTTCTTAATTTGCAATACTTTTGTGTTGAGTACTATGTCCAAATAAATAACACTCTGATTGTCACAAAAATAGGCATGGGACCCTGTTCAATTCTAATGTCTTTACATAATTTGTCAACCAAGAGTTTTCCTATCACAATCCTTAGAAGCCTCTATAGTTTCAATGTACTTTGCATCAATAATCGAATGTAAACAACTTGTTGCTTCTTACTCTTCCAAATCAAAACTAGTTCAAACAATGTGTGTGTGTGTGTGTGTGTGTGAGAGAGAGAGAGAGAGAGAGAGAGAGTTTTCATTTTCCACATCACCTACCCAATTTATATCAATTGGAATCAACAAATCCATGCATATGAAGATTCTTTATTTGAAATATTCCTAATAACAAATAGCATAGTCAACAATGTCTAATAGGTTCCTAACATCCTCTTGACCATTGTCTAATTATCTCTTCTCATATTTTCCATGTGCTTACTTACAAATCCTACTACATGTGCAATATCTAGTCTTGTGCACAATATTGAATACATAAGGCTACCAACATCACTAGCATGTGGGACTTTTACCACACTCATCCTCATGTTTTATCTTAGGCCTCATGTAAGTAAAAAAATACACACCCACTTAAAATGTAGTGCACATTGGTCTAGATTTATCCATCCTAAATAGATTGAAAATACATTTTCAACATACATTCTTCCATTTATATACTACTCACCATTTTGATGGTCTATCTTCACCTCAATTCCAAAGAAATATTACAAATCACCTCAGTCATTCACATCAAACTCATGTGGAAATTGGGACTTACTCTCCTTAACTAGTTTCTTAATACAATATTTAATTAAAATATTATCATAGACATGAGGAGGTAAAGAGATTTATCAAAATTAAATCATTATAAAAGTAACAAGTTGGGGTGCATTATTGGAAGTACCTAACAACATAAGTGTGACAACCATCAAATGAGTGTGATATAAAATAGATAAGTGAAAACAAGCGAGTACAAGACAACATGACAAATACTTAGCTCACCTTATGGTCTCCTCCAATGTTTTGGGATCATCATATTGTATTTTTCCACTGATGAATGATGGAAACCCACTCAAGTACCTCTGAATATTTATTGTCTCATTCTTGATGAAAGATACATACTTCAACAATTCTAAAAACCTTCTTTCAGATTCATCTATTGTTATACTCACAAGCTTAAGTTCAAAGAAGTCTTTCATTTTTCTGTCATAATACCTCTTGGCCAGGTATTTTTTTTCGAAATAATTCTTGAATTCTCTCCAAGTAACATTTTTCTCATCGATGTACTACACCTGGACCAACTGATCCCACCACATGGATGCCTTACCTTTGGTTGATAAATGGTAGTTCTTCCTTCTTCATGAGAAGAATAATTATGCAATTGAAAATACTTCCTCATGCCAAGTAGCCATGTCTTTGCATCTTCATCCTTCTTTTTCTCCCCATCAAATGTGGGAGGTTCGATTTTGTTCATTTCTCCTCATAGCTCATCCACCCAGAACCTCTTATTCTTCCTAACATGGGATGGACTTGAGATGCTATGTGCTCTCTTATTGGAATGCCTTGGGGAGTGTTTGTGATGTCTGCTATCAGTTTTTGTTGTTATGTGAATTCCTTATTTTCTTGAGCCACTCTCCTTATCCAATTTATTTTATATTCTTTCCAGGCTCTACATCAACTTTATGTTGAATTCTCCATGTTTCTCTCTGGATTTCAAAATATTTTTGTTATATTCTTCGTGAATTTGGACATCTTTCTACAACTTTTTAATGATTTTCATCATGTTCTCTTATTTATCTATCTCTTCTCCATGCCCATTGGAGTTCAGTCCTTCAACTCCCAAATGGACATCCATTCCTCTAACATCATTCCCCGAATTGTAAGCATCCTATGCCTCCTTCATTTCTCTGCACCATGGAACAATTCAGTTTGGTTCTGTCAATTGTTAACTCTCCAAAAATGTGCAGTCAACCGAATTTTTTTTCAGGTTACTTGATTTAATAATTTTCCAGGATAAACCTATCTCATTCAACAAAACAATATCAGATTCCTTTTTTAGCGGGTCTTGGTCGGTTAAGAACCCCTTGGGCTTCTATCTCTAAGCCCCTCTCTGTTTTGCAAAAAACTTTTTGGGCATTAGCCCCTCTTTATTCTACCTTTGGTTCGCATGTGACCACAACTGTTACCTAGTGAAAATGATTTGGGAACTTATTTGGAGCCTTGAAAATTTAGGCTCTAGGGAATCAGAGGTTTCCCTTTTTCCATGTGTCCCAACCATCACAAAACAACAAATTGACAACGTGTTAAGAATGGTGTATCTATGGTCCACATTCCTTTCTCAGATCTATGGTGGATTAGAGCTTTGCGGACTCTAGCTTGGGCGGTTTCCAAAGAATTTTCCAACAAATCTCTCAGAGTGATGAATTGGATAACTTGCGAAGTAGGGTGGATCAATGGTCCACGACTTCCCAACATCCAACGACTAATTCCCACTATAGAACTCCTGACTTCGGAGATTCAGAGCTTCAGGAATTCAGAGGATTTCACCTCCACACATCTCAAAACTCTTGAACCGCTAATCTTCGAACACTTCCACGTCACACCTGGTGACGTCATTAAGTCATGTCACCTCGACGCTACAAAACTTCCGAAACTTTTTCCTTACATTCCATTATGAACCATTTCTTCCAGAGTTTCAAGTCTCCAGACTTCACAATATTGCGGAACATGTCCACTATGACCATCAGGGCCCCACCATCCATGCTCGAGAGGAGGCCCACGTGGTGAAATATTAGAAGCGTACACATGGCCCACTCTGATGGGTGTCACATGTCATGTTCTATCGGGCATTTCAATCATCCAAAGGTTCTTAACTCACTGACATGTGGCATACATACCATGTGTACATGTCATTTTGAGTGACATCAGCAAACCACGTCACTTCAGAACACCGAGCCTCGAAAGTTTCTACACTTGCACACTCCAATTATTTTGAATGTCGAACTCCCGAACTTCCTTACCCTCTGGGGTGCACATAGTACAAATGTCACCAAATAAGGTGGTGTCACATGGCATGTCTACGAAAGGTCCACGTCACCACTGGCGATGTCATCCTGCCACACCACTTCTTCTCTTTTTCTTTAGGACTTCGGGCTTCGGCTGTTTGTGCACCAGCACACCTGAATTCTCCCAACCGCCGAAATATGAAGTTACGAACTCGTCTGAGATCTACGTATCACAACCACTTGCGCATAGATCCACTAACTCTGATCTATCTTCGGTCGATCCAAC
>ML839964.1:0-24156 GCA_009831015.1 Picea engelmannii | reverse complement strand
AGAACTTCGGGCTTCGACGCTTTTTCCTCTTATAGCCCATAAACCTTATCGAACTCTCAAATTTTGAAGGACTTTCCATTTAAACCTCCTGCACCTTTCTCCAGATATGACGGTTGTGAAGGACCCTCCTTCTCTCGAATAGATCCTACGGCCCAACACCATGGATGTTCTGATTTTTTTCTTTGTGGCCATTTCTTAAACTTGTTACACCTCCTGTGTTTCTAAACACGGTCCAAGTGTTCTTTCAATTCCCTTATGACACTATGTACATTAAAATTCTCTGGACTTTCTACTATGAATTTCGCATTCATGGCCCATCGAGGTTCCAGGTAGAAACCAAGGGCTCTTAACTTGAATTTTTCCCATTTCGACAACAATTGTTTTCCGAAACTTTTGCTCCAACTTCCACTAACATGGCACATCCAGGATTAGTGTTGAAACCATGGATATGATACCATTTTGTAACGTCCCCATCCACCAGTAGGTTCAGCAACGCCACTTCCTGGACGTCTCTTTTAGCTCTGATACCAATTCATGAAATCCTCGGCCTTAACCAACAAGCCAGGCCATGCCACCGAATAAACTTTATGCTCTGATACCATTTTGTAAATTTATATGCATTCATATCTAACGCAAATTAGCAGTTACAACATTCTGTTCATGCCACTTCTTCATGCGGAAATAATGATTAAAATATGCTGACAATATATGCATATAGATGACATATCCTAACCATACACAGATTTATGTGCAAATAACAGTAAGCCTACACATACAACATATATGATATATCTAGGCATTACTCATCAATTTATAAAACATGTACAATTACACAACATACAATCAACAAAGTTTTGGTACTTATATTTCAATAGATGACCACCAATTGCATGCATACCTTCCATGAACCTCCCAGCCTTAGACCATTCTCCTCATCACACTGAGAAGTGGGTCAGCCCCGAGCTCAGACTAAACTCCATCGGGCAAGGGATTCGTAGGCTTGGAAAGGGAAACATGAAATTCGCACAGGTAAACAGGAAGGATTATCTCCCAGGGCCAACTTACACTAACAACCTACGACCTCTCATTCCAAACATGCCTGTCCCACCCCAGGAAGTGTTCCCCTTATTTTCTCAACAGTCCTTCGGCTGCCCCACTTCCATTCAAGGGCTTCAACAACATGTCAGACAAGAATTCTCCGAGCACTATAGCTGCAGTTGGGCTCCCTCTAGCAAAACACTTTCCCAACAACCTCTCTCACTTGGAAAGAGTTTCTTGCAGGCCCGAGAACCTGATTCTTCATTCCATGGGCCTGACAACCCTCCTCTTCCAACCATAGGCCTAACAACCTGCTTCTTCAATCCAGCTCCTAAGCCAATTCCAGAAAAGGTGATGGAAACAACAAAGCTCAGCATAGAGCAGATGATGGCAGCAAGCCACGCTCATTCAAGAAACTGTGTGGTCTGTAACAATAAATTGTTAAGACATGGTACGACTCAAGCAAGGTACATGGTGCGTCGAGCTTCACAAGAGACAGACGGGATAACTCAAGTACAACTGCATGATTCCAAAAGTGCATGCTAGATACAGAGGTGATGATGATGGAGAATTGGTTCAATGCTTGAATCTCTGGTGAATCAGGAAGGGTGACAGACTTCCAGAGAATCATAAGGGTCATGAGGAAACTCGAGACTGGTCCCGACGCAAAGATGGGGAGAAACTCCAGAATGGGAAGTGAACCCCCAATGAGTTGTCTTTCCAAGCTATACTACATGTTCCAGGTCAACACCTATCTTCTTGTAGATGCATGAGTTCCACTTAGCACTCGTTCCCTTTCCCAGGAACTTAAGACAACACTGATCATGTCCACCTTAGCCTTTAGGAAATAATAATCAAATATTACTCCCTTAGAGGTAAGCCTTCTAGCTCAGCCCCTAAGCCTAGACAATTAGCCCACCCCTTACCCTACCAAGTGGAGCTTAGTCTCCCATAAATCTTTCTTCGTGGTCGGTCTACATGCAGCGATGTAATTTTATTAATGATATGTGCATTTACATATACAAAAATCAGGCTCATGGCCTTAAGCATCTAGGCTCTCCGGCCTAGTAAACATATAAGTCTTCATCTTATAAACACATGGCTCACCAACATATAAACATAATTACAATTTAGCAGGGTCTCGACCTTAAGGTGTTATAGTTTAAGTGAGATAAGAACATGTACCACAAGTTCAACAAATTCAGTTGGAAACTCAACCATATTCAAAAAGGAAGGAGCATGAAGAAGTTCCAGAAGAAGAATATGAAGATGGATAAAATATCTAGGAAACTGAGGATATGCCTCAACCATCTCTAAGGATATCTTCACGGGTCAGGAATCCTCCTACAAGATATAACGATTATGTTTCATCTGTGGCTTTGGTTTCCATTGATGAAGAACCTATTTGTTTTTAGGAAGTAGCTAAGGTATTTGAAAGTGCTCAATGGAAGAAAGCTATGAAAGAAGAAATTGATTCCTTAGAGAGGAATAAAACATGGGACCTGATAGAACTTATAAAGGACAAGAAGGTTGTCAATTGCAAGTGGGTATACAAACTGAAAAAGGGTGTTGATGATAAAGTCGAAAGGTATAAAGAAAGAGTGGTAGAAAAATGGTATTATCAAAAGGAAGGTATCGATTTTCATGAGATCTTTTCACCAATTGTGAAGCTTGTTTCAATTCCTACTGTGTTAGCACTAGCTGCTTTATATGTTCTTGAGTTAGAGCAGCTAGATGTTAAAACATCATTTCTATATGGATATTTGGATGATGATATATATATGGAACAACGAGAAGGGTTTGTTAAGGATCACAATAAGAAGTTTGTTTACAAACTCATGAAGTCATTGTATGGCCCGAGAGAGTCTCCTAGGAAATGGTACAAGAAGTTTGATTCCTTCATGGTGAGCCTAAATTTTACAAGAAGTGAATATGATCATTGTGTTTACTTTAAAGAGTTGGAAAATGGCATATTCATTATTTTGATGTTATATGTTGATGATATGTTTGTGGCAAGCAAAATCATGCTCAAAATAAATAGGTTAAAGGCTCAGTTGGCTAGGGCGTTTGATATGAAGGATCTAGGAGCAACAAAACAAATCATAGGCATGGAGATACACAGAGAAAAAAAAATGGTATGTTTTGGTTATCACAACAAAAGTATGTGGAGAAAATACTTATGAGATTTAGTAGGAATAATGTGAAACCTGTAAAGGTCACTTTGGCTTCCCATTTCAAGATTTCTTCAGTTTTATGTCCTGGTAATAACAAAGAAAAGGATTATATGTCTCGTCTACAATATGTTAATGCAGTGGGAAGTTTGATGTATGCGATGGCAAGTACTAGACTAGATATTTCACATGCAATTCGTGTTGTTAGTCGATACATGGAAAATCCATGAAAAGAGCATTGGGAAGAAGTGAAATGGTGCTTGAATATTTTAGAGGCACAAGCAGTTATTCTATCACCTATGATAATTCAATTTGCGGTTATGGAGATTCATATTTTGCAGGTGACTTGGAAAAAATGAGATCCACTTCAGGATATGTCTTTACTCTTGCAGGAGGACATGCTAGTTGGATGTCAAAGCTTCAAAACATAGTCTCTTTATCCACGACTGATGCAGAGTATATGGGTGCGTTTGTTGTGTGAGGCAATGCACGACAAGGTGAAAGTATTTTGTGATAGTCAAAGTGCTATTCATTTGACTAGAAATCCAACTTATCATAGTAAGATGAAACATATTTCTGTTAAGTACCATTTTGTAACACAACTTGTTGATGAAGGTGAGGTGGCTCTCGAAGAAGTCCATACAAAAGTGAATTCTGCAGACATGTTTATGAACCAGTTTTGTTAGAGAAGCTAAGATGATTTTTGGCTTTTCTTTGCTTGCATAAAAGGTTATGAATTAATTAAGGGTATGATATATCAGGTAAACTATTATCAAGGTGAAGATTGTTGGAAACATGCCAACCACTTTACTCTGTAATCTATTTGAATTGTTCGTGTAACTATGTGATCTATTCATGATCAATTTGTGTAAGTGAGTGATAAATGTTATATATACAAGCATACCCATAGAGATAAGAGTGCAAGGTGTGTAGAGAGCAAAATGTGTGAGGAGAAGATGATTGTCTGAGATTGGCTATTGTAATCCTCCCTTAAATAATAATAAAAATACTGAATATCATCCATATAAATCAGTGTGTCAATTGTGTGGTTGACTAATAGTATCTTTGTTTGGCTTCAGCTGCCCAACACTATACACTATCTAATTTAATGTTTAACTAAATTGAACATTTTCTTGAACATTGACGATCGACTTATTCTCCTCAGTAGGTGTTTTTTGAGAGAATGGGTCTAAAGTTTAGAGACTCTATCAGCGAAATAAACACCATTCAGAATATTATCACCCATAAGATTTTGTTGTTATTGTGAAAATGAGCAGGCGATTGTGTGTACTGGTTGTAATAGCTAGATTAACAGCTGTAACTTGCAACCTGCAAATGGTTGCTGCAGCCACAAGCTTTGGTGAAACGATTCAAGGATTTCTGGTTCCACAGAACGAGGCAAGCAAGCGAGTGGGAGTTCCTCGACTGAAATGGGATGTGAAAGTACATATGCGCGTACTTACGCAAGGGAAAGAAGAGGTGATACCCTCGTCAGTATTCCGAACGTCTGTTAGGAGAGAACATATTCATGCATGGGAGGATGAGAACAAGTGGTATAAGTATGAAAATAATAGTTGCAACTTTGGCCAGGACTGCAGCAACTACACTCAGATTGTTTGGAGAACAACCACTCACGCCTGATGCCCCGTCGTCAAATGTGACAGTGGTGAAACTTCATGGTTTGCAATTTCTGCTCTCCCCGGTAATAAGGTTCGAGCCAGACCATACAGAACTTTGGGGTCCACCATGCACCATTCCTTCTTACTCTCGGCTTTTCATCTGCCTCCTCCTCTTTAACATTCCAATCCCTGTCTCTCCCTCATAGTGACCCTCGGAATGCTGGACGAGACAATCACCCCTTCTTTCCCTTGAGTATGTACGGGCTTAGGTGGTAATTTTGATATCCCATTTTAGTGGAGGAACTCCCGTTTGCTTTTTTGCTTAGTTCTGCGGAACCAGAAATCTTCGAATCGTTTCACCAATGGTCATGGCTAAAGCAACTATTTGCAGGTTACAAATTACAACCGCAGCAACTACAATCAGTAGACACAATCGGCCCCTTATTTTAACAACAACAAAATATTATAAGTAACAGAGAAGCAGCTACTACTGGACGGATACAACCGCGATATCGTTAATCGCAACTGCAGAACATATCCTTGGCTGTCTGGTTGGACAAAATATGTTAAAATCTGTCTACGCTTAGCTTGATTATATAATGTTTGCGAAGACAATTAACAGAGAGCCAATACAGAATTGTGATAAGAGGAAACTACTCGCGCGTCGTAAATGTAAGCGCCAAGTAAGGAAGAAATTTGCGATAAATAAGTCATCGAAAACGTAAAATCTAATTTAGAAAGATTAATGTATGATATTAGTGGCGGCTGGAAAATTCAATGGCCGCAAACGTAAGAGCTAAGTAAGAAAGAAACATGGAATAAACTATCCCTCCAAAACGTAAAATCTAATCTAAAGATATGGTTTATAAATAAATAGAAAAATGACACATATCCACGGTCAATCTATCATATAACTGGCGGCTGGGAAATTGAGCGTTATTTAGCACATCAGGCGCATGAAAAAACGCATATCTGCACGGGTATACGACGAACACGTTCTTATCTGAGATCCATGGAGACAGCAGTGAGAACACATTGAGATCATACGGACGTCCAGTGCCATGATTCTATCCCATCTGGGTGAAATTTTATTTACACTTGACAATGTTATTATATTTCAAAATATTGAAATTGTATCAACAAAATTTAACCAATATTATATTTCAAAATGTTATCAACAAAATTTAACGAATAGCTTTAATAACTTTAAATTTAACCAATAACTTTTTAATTATTTTGAACTTTACTTACTTTTACAAAATTTAACCAATAGCTTTAGTAACTTTAAATATTGTAAACTTTTACCTACTTCATTGACAAAACAGGAAAAAAATAAATCGACCTGGTTAAATAAACTTAATTTAACCAATAACTTTGAATATTTTAAACTTTACCTACTTTTACAAAATTTAAACAATAACTTTAAATATTGTAAACTTTTACCTACTTTATTAACAAAAGAGGAACAAAAATAAATCGACCTGGTTAAATAAACTTCTTAAGAAAAAGTTAAAGTAACCAACCTTTTTTAATAAACTTCTTTAAAAAAAAAAGGTGAACCGACCTTGGAAAGTCAAAAACGCAATATATGGTTTCTTAAAAAAGTATACCGACCTCGGAGACCCAACAAGGAGATATAAGGTTTTTAAACGGACCTTGTTCAATAAACTTCTTGGAAAACCAATAACAATATATAAGGTTTCTACATTTTCCATAGAATGCCATGTTGCAAAGCCAACACTAAGTGACTACATGGATAGCATAGAATTGTGTTGCAAAGCCAACACTAAGTGACTACATGGAGAGCAGAGAATTGATAAGTAGTTTAAAAGGGTTAAAGTAGTTTGAAAGGTGTTAATAAATAAATACACACAATATTTAATAAAGCAATTAGTTGATGATTTTCTGGTTAAAAGTGAGTTACATGGATAGCATAGAATTGATAAGTAGTTTGAAAGGTATTCATAAATAAATACACACAATATTTAATAAAACAATTGGTTGATGCTTTTCTCGTTAAAAGTGAGTTGGAGTGCTTATCATAATGATCTATGTTAAGTGATAATTAGTTTATATTAAAAATGAGTTGGAGTGTTTATTATCATGATCTATGTTTACTTATAATTAGTTTATTTATATAGCTAATGTTATATTAGCTTGAAACATAGCTAAAAATATATTAGAATATGTAAATGTGGAAATTTAGTTAATGGTGATTTTTTTGTGTGAATGTATGGTTGAGCAAAACAAAATGTGATTAAGAAATTTTGAAGATATAAGTACATAATAGGTAAAGAGATTTCTTTCTAAATAAGAGGTTAAATTGTAATGAGAGATGATATTTGGTTTCATGGCTTCATCTTAGTGGATCTCTATTACAAGGGTTGTCTACTCTTATAGCTTTATTATAAGGGGTCAATGTGTCCACTTTGAAGGAATTGAACTAAGGTGGGGAGTATAGCAAACATCGTGATTAATATAAGTTAGACCTATAAATTAAATTTTAATTGTGATTAATATTTTATTTTATGTATGAGAATAATTTAATATTACTTGTAAGTACACAATTTCACTTAAATAATGTTCACTTTACAAGAGTTTAATGATGATTTATAAATAGTATAGTTTACTTGAAAATATTACTTAGGTTAAAATATTTTTAACCTAGAGACATTTGTTAATGTTCCTTTTGTAGAGTTTTTGAGATACATACACACAAAATCTAGCTAGCAATGAAGCATACACAAAATGCAGTGGTGTGAAGAGAAGAGACAAAAAAAGAAAAAACAAATGAAATAATTTCTATTAACCATATTCCACACACAAAGAGTGAATAATTTACAATAGATATAGGTTACATGAGTAACTAATGCACCATAGTAGTGATCTAGAGAGTTCTAGACACTCTCGAGTGAACTACCACCTAGTCCTAGTTAAATGATCCATAAAACCGAGATTGCCATGCATGAGTAACTTCCACTAGTCTAATTAAGTGTAACTAAGTGTAATTGACTCTAAACACAAGGAGTTAACATATAAGATCACATATTTTATTATAATTTCCAAATTACATATTCAATATCACTAAAACATGGAAATCTCATAGAAGTCCTAGAGATAATTAAACCTATGTAGTTTTTTATTCTCTAAATACAATTTGATTTGATTTTGATTTTTTGGCGAGTTTAAAATTAGCATGAGATATTGTATGTTTATTAGGTATAGTATAAATATATCAGATCACTTTTTAATCATTGTAATATGACAAAAGAATTCAACTATAATTATTAGTATTCTTGATATTAGTAAATTATTATTTTTCATCCATTTTAACATATTTTTTTAAACTACAACATCTTATACTTTTTCATCACCACACTCTTGTATCATATCATCCATTTTCAAATTGTTCCAAATGTAAAAGAAACTGGGAATTGCAATATTATTGAGATAACAACTCTATTTGAAGAGGATAAAATGGATCTTGAGATATATAACTGTGTTTTACTTCATGCGTCGACCTCCTCCTATAGACAAAGCCACCGCACCCATGTCTGTAGCGCTGTACTAGGTTGGTCCTAATGATATCTAAAGATGAAACCAAGAGGGTGGGGGGCGGGGGGTTGCGGGGACCCTCTTACATGAATGTGGTCGCGAACCATTGGGAAGGATGAGAGATAAGAGGCTAGCCTTTGAACTTCCACCCCACCTGTGGGAACAAATATTAGCCAAGCAACAAAACTTCAGCAAAGAAATAGAAGTGGAACCGAGCATGTCTCATCCAAGGGAATCTCATGGATGGGAACCAGGGAAATGTATTCCCCAATCGGACAAACCTCCCAGATACACCATCAACTCAACCAGGGTTGGATAACACATCCAGTGCATGAGAGATCATGCTCTCATAGGCAAGTTTTTGGGCCCATGGCCATCATAAAGGGACCTCATGCAATGGATCAAATACTGGTGGAACCCAAAGGGAGAATACATGGTGCAGCTCAACTCCAAGTGTTTTTTTTACGATTATACTCTACATTTTAGAAGACAAGGACAATATCTTTGACAATGGGCCATATTTCTACAATTTCGTTGGGTTATTCCTCAGGTTCTGGATGGATTGTTTTATCCTAGAGAAAGAGGAATTTACCATGGCACCAGTTTGGACTAGACTATATTCTTTACCGCAGTAATCTTTTCTGGAGGAAATCCTCATGCAAATAGGGAATATAGTGGGAAGATATGTAAAATCATCAGAGGAAACAAAGCAGAGGAAATACACTTCCTACGCCCAAATATTTTTTTACATGGATATATCGAAGGCTCTACCAGGTTCAGTAACCCTAGAATACCAAGATGAAGACTCGAGTCAAACCATGGACTATGAGCACATCCCCTTCCACTGCAGAAAATTTCATGAACATGGTCACCTCTTTTGTGATTGTCCCTTGAACGTTCAAAAATCAAAGCAGGGGAGAGGAAGCAAAAGGATGGCTACACCACAGTTATAGGTAGGAAAAACAACCCCCCAGAAAACAAAATCAAGAAAGCACTCAGAAAATCCCCACCATCAATTCCTTTGACATCCTCTACTAACTCCCAGAGGAAAAAAGATGTAGGAAATCCCCACAAGAATGGCATCCAGGATAAGGACAATGGAAAATCCAAGCACCAAACATAATGAACCAAAAAATAGAACCAAGAAACAGACCCAATAGCCCTGCAGAATGTAGATAAGACATAGTATGGGGAGGATGCCCTAATGCAACTAGATGAACATGATCTAACAGATATAGATGTGGAGAAACTGGAGGAGGCCTTCAACAGACAAGAGCTGCAAACCATCACAGTAGAAAAAATCAGGAAAGTACATAACGTTTTCATCGACTCTATCACATGATCCACGTCAAGACTAGGCATATCCTCATACCCAGCCTCTGAGTTAATGCGCACCTCCCACGAAAGAAATCATTGGGGCCACAAATACGCACATCAAATCATCAAAGAAGTAGGGAACTACATTCTCAATTTAGGGCAGATCCACAGACTCATGGAAGGGTACCTCAATCCACCCCTCAAATCGTCATGATGAAGATCATCAACTGTAATATTAGAGGGCTTAATGGAAGGTCCAAACAAATGACCCTTCAAGACAACATTCATGTAGAGAATCCAAACATTATCCTCTTACATGAAATCAAATGTTTCGGCGATGATGCAGAGGACATATTCCAATGTTGTTGGGGGATCTGTAAATCCATTCATAGAGATTCAAATGGGGCCACAGGGGGTATGGAAATCTTATGGAACCTTGCTACATTTATCATATACCAACCTTTCTCCACAGTGGGCACACTCACATCCCACTTTGGGGCCATAGGCTCTAACAAAGAGGGGATGATTACAAATGCTTATGGGATGCAAAGTGCTAAAGAAAAAGAACTCTTCCGGTGAAGTATAGATAAAATTAGGTCGTTGTTGGGATCAACGCACTGGTTGATAGGGGGCGACTTCAACATCATCCTTACACTGGAGGAAAAGACAGGAGGCACCAAGAGACTGGATCAAGATAGTGGTAAGTTTATAACTATAATCGATCAACTCAATATGATAAACATAGAAACTAGAAATGGTATCTTCGCTTGGTCCAACCACAGATTGGGGCACCAACATGTCGCAATTATATTAGATTGATTCCCCATATCTGAATCACTATTGTTGGATGATTCGGTCCTTGAAGCCAACATTCTTCCAAAATCCAGCTCAGATCATTGGCCGGTTTCTCTCTAGTTATACATGGCTACCACACCTAAACTTAAGCCCTTTAGATTTGAGAAGTTTTGGCTCAACCACCCGTATTTTCAAAACCTCTCCAAAATGTGGTGAAGGCAGGCATAAATAGACCATGGTACATGCATGTATAAATTCCAACAAATATTAAAAAAATTCAAAGGGAAGCTAAAGAAATGGAATAAAAATGTGTTTGGTAGTATACTATAGAGAAAGTAGGAAATTCTGCAACTCCTTGAGTCACTGCAGTAGGTATTTATTGCAAGGGACATAACGAAAGCCTGATAAAGGAGTAAGAGAAGTTACAGGTAGAACTGGAAGAGAGATAGAAGTAAGAGGAGATACTCTAGAGGAAAATTTCTAGAGTATAATGGCTTAAGGAAGGGAAAAATAACACCAAGTTATTCCACATATCCATGGTGCACAGGAGATAGATCAAATTAGTCACTCAAATAGAATACAACCAAGGAAACTCCCTCCCGGATCACACAAGCATAGAAGAGGAATTGACAAACTACTATAAATATATTCTCACAGAACCCATAAAGGATCGAACACCTTCTATTCGCAAGACTACCAAACACATCCCCCCCTAGTCACAAAAGGACAAAATGAATCACTGACTCGACCAGTCACCCAAGAGAAAGTGGATCAAGTGGTCAAAGAGATGCCACCAGGTAAAGGCTTGGGGTTAGATGGATTTACAACAAATTTATTTCACTATTGTTGGTCGTTGATTCAGGAAGAATTTTGGCAGGTACTTGACGAATCCATAACGTCTAGGAAAGTTCTTTCATCCTTCAATACCACCTTCCTCACTTTAATCCCAAAGGAAGAAAGGGTAACAAATCCCAAACAATTCCAGCCAATAGCACTCTGGAGTGTGATCTAAAAAATCATCACGAAACTTATTTCCCTACGAATCAAACCAATCTTTCCCTTCATCATCTCCAAAGAGAAAGAAGGATTTGTGGAGGGGCATCAAGTTATGGATAGTGTAATCCTAACACATAAGGTCATACACTCACTTAAGTCAATGTGAGTCCCAGGTATTCTCATTAAACCTAACCTTCCTAAATATTTTGATAGAATAAGCTGGCAATATATGCACTCCCTCCTCGAAGCCTTTGTCTTTGATAACATCTAGGTAGCGTAGATCATGCATCTCACATCCTCAACCTTCTTCTCCATTCTTGTTAATGGAGTGCCCTCCCGACTCTTTTCTCCCACCCAGGGCATTCAACAAGGGCATCCCATCTCCCATTTCGTCTTTGTCATAATGGTTTAGGGCCTTGGGTGCTACATCAAAGCCTCAATAGAGGAGGGCTCCCTCAAAGGTCTACCTCTCCATGGCCTTCAACCATCTCCCTACCACAACCAATTTGTAGATGACACACTTTTGTTGAACACCCCCACTGCCCAGGAGGCCAACAAGCTCAAAATCATTCTCATTGACTTCATTGACACATCGCGAACCTCCCTAAACCTTGAGAAGTAGAAACTCTACTTATTCAAAACCCTAGTGGAAATCCAAAACCATATCTCCCAAATTCTAGGCATCCCCAATATCTCCCTTCCATCCAATTATCTTGGTGTCCCCCTCATGGGGGAAGCCACACGTAACAACTCCTAGGACAAACTTCTACTTTCGATATCTAATCGCCTAAGCAATTGGACCTTCAGATCACTAAACCTTTCTCCCCATTTGGTTCATCTAAAATCCGTGCTCTAGGCCCTGTCGACTTACCTCTTCACCGCCTTATAAGCACCCCAGTCTATCATCAGAGCCATCATAAACCTACAACGAAGCTTCATGTGGCATGGTCATCATCCAGATAATAAGTGGGCGCTCATAGGCTGGGACAAAATGTTTCGAGCTAAATCACTGGGTAGGTTGGGTCTTAGGAATATAGGAAAAATGAATCGTATAATGGGGGAAAAACTCCAGTGGAGTTGGCTCAAGCATCCCAAAGAATTGTGGGAGAGAATATGGAAATGAAAATATGTGACTAATATCAGGGAGGACCTTCTTATCAGACTCAATGATCCGATTCAAGGTTCCAACGTCTGGAACACAACATGGAGAAATAAACCTCTCATACAGGAACATGTGTTTTGGGAGATATAAAATGGAGAACCAAGACTCTTGGCAACAACAACTACCTTTATCTTCCATAGAATATCACTACCCCCTCTATCAGGAAATGCAATCAAGGGATGCTCTACATGTAAAAGATCTCTGAAAGGAAAACTCGTCGTAACACCCCTGATGCATTTGGAAAACTCAACCCCATGAATTAAGCATACAAGAGGGAATGAACAGGCAGGCCTAGAGTGACTGTACTAATTAGTGGAAAATATGTATCAGGTATGGTTCGAACATCGTCAGATGGGGCCACTTTCCAAAAGGTAACTACTTAATCAAAGAGACTTATCACCTATACGAAAACTACCAAATGCAACCAAAGGAGCACATCTGGGGAAAACTTTGGAATCCAAAATTCTTAATGAAAGTCTCAATATTCCTTTGGTTAATTGCTCAAAACCGCATTCTCACTTGCGACAACTTAACAAAACAAGGATTTGTGGGCCCTTCAATTTGTCTCCTCTATCGACAACAGGAAGAGATAATGGAGAATATCCTAAATCAATGCAGCCATAGTGAAGCCGTTTGGGATATGGCAATGTAATTAATGCGTCATTCTACAAGGAACCAAGCTAGCATTGTAAGCACAATTGAGAATTGGGATTCAATCACCTATCAAAACCCAATCTTAGATCGCATCTAGCAAATGTTACCTGTCTTCTTAGTCTGACAAGTCTGGAAAGAAAGAAACAAACTAATTTTCCTCTCCACTTCCTCCGCCCCTCACTCTACTTGGACAAAGATCATCAACCTTGTTTGGGAAACAATCAGAGATGAGAAATGGACTCATGAAGACTTGAATTGTAATCCCTTGGAAAGTCACATCCTCCAGGACTGGCAGCTAAACCTTTCCGAGGACCCCTGATAGAATGTCATTCGCCCAGTAAAAATTTCCCGTAGTCCAAACACTTGGTCCCTTCCCCCTCCTGGCTTTGTCAAACTAAATTTTGATGGTTCTTCAAAGGGAAGTCTAGGGCCGACGGGTTTCAGAGCTGTACTATGAGAAAATGAGGGAAATTTTTTCCATATCACAGCGAGATATATGGGATTCAACAAAAACAATTTTGCAGAACTTTAGAGCCTTCTCAAGGGGACTAATTTGGCAATCAACCACAACATATTTCAGCTCATAGTGGAAGGGGATTCTGAGTTAATTATCCATATCATCTCCAAAATCATCCATGGTTCACACCCCTCAGAAATTTCACCAAGTTGGAGGTTACTAAGATTGTTGGAAGACTTCATGCCCCTCCTTTAGCCCGATATCACACACATCCCCTCACACGTGAAAAGAGACGCAAACAAAATTGTGTATTCCCTAGCTAGTGATGGAGTTGACTCAAAACAAGAACATTTCCAATTGTATACTTGAACCTCCCCACCCCCTAGGGTATTGACTAGATGTATTGATTTATCTTGAAGAGAGTATCCCCCTTGGATGGGGTGACACGTAGCCCAGGGGATTCCATGCATCCCCCATGAAATCCATGCCATAAATAGGGATGACCACCACCCCAATGCTCATTCTTAAATGGAGGACAAACAAAAACGCACACAGAGGAAGGGGGGATAGTTTCCCCATGTAGGAATAATGGTGTTGATTATTTTGGTTGGTTATCGTTGATGTCAACCCTTGAAGAAAGTTCGGTAGAGAATTTTGGTAGCACAAAGGTTTAGGTAATGGATCCAATTTTGTTTGATCTATAATGGTATGAGTTTTAGTATCTTTGAAGGTAAGACTATTTTGGATGGATAGTACATTTCATGCCTTTTTGGGTGGTGTGTGGAACGTCACATAACTCCTCACGGTTAGAGAGTTATGGCCGTGTGAAGTTGGAGAACCCTCATGAGTCATCTAGAAGCCCCAAAAGGTCAAAGTAGTCAAAGTAGTTGCAAAAAAGAAATTATTTAAATAATAAAGTGAAGTGATGAGTGTACTATAAGTCAAATTGGATACAAAATAAATTATTTAAATAATAATGTTAATGGACAAATTACGAAGTGGACGAGTGGTTATAAGTGGGTTAGCCCTAAAATAAAGAAAGTGGTTTAAGAGATTTTAGAAGGTAAATAATAAAGTGAAGTGATGAGTGTAGTATAAGTGAAAGTGGATACAAAAGATATTATTTAAATAATAAAGTTAATGGATAAATATTAAGTGGACAAGTGATTAGAAGTGGGTTAACCCTAAAATAAGGAAAGTGGTTTAAGATGGTTAGAAGGTAACCCCTTGAGGAAGCTACATAAAAGTATAAATAAGAGGCAAGGGTCTCTAATTTTAATTAAACTTGAGCATATTGAATATCTACAAGTGAATGAGGTAACCAAAGGATATCTAAGCTAAATTTCAGAGGGAAGGTGAAGTAAAGAAGGTCGAAATTCAAGGGAGGATAAATTATTTTGATGATGTTTTCTAAGGTATGTTATCTACATGTCATCTCACCATTTTGGATATAATGTTTTTTTATAGAATGATTCATACCATGAAATTGGGAGGTTGTTAAGGAAACATATCCAAGTATCTATGATAAAAATTTCATCTTGTGGGTCGTTGTATTTTTGGAGTTACACTCCATGAAAAATAGTGTTTGTGGCTAGTCCTGAAACTAGTCTAAAAGAGGTGTCTCGGGTAAAAACATCATAAATTCTTCATGACAGATCTGAATTAAGTAAGACCAAATGTATTGGTTATTGTATAGACTATAGTATTATGTGTACCATGTTCAGATCCATACAACAAATATTCCATGCGGGGAATTCTCTACAAGTTCTCTCTCTAGAATAAGACTAAATTCAACAAGGTATGTCATTTTTGCTATAACTCCTTTTCTAAGAGGTTCCAAGTAGTGAAACCCAGAGGAATTGCATAAAATCCACTGAAGAACATTTTGTACTATTTTCAAATCTTTATTCATTATAGGTACATAGTTATGATTATTTCAATTTAGGACTATTGACTAATCCAAAATTAGTGATGTGAGACTAAAGTAAAGTTTTATCAAAATGTTAGTCTCTTGTTGTTAAAGTTAAGGAAGGTTTGCAGGTATGTGATCATATACACCAGGTCTATTATAGAGTTACAAATCAGATTTGGATGATGAAATTGATGAGGTCTTTTGGTTGAGGTAAATGTTGGGTACATGGTTGAGACAAGTAGTTGATAAGTTGGCACATACATGAGGTGTATAATTGATGATGTTGGTACATATTTATGAGTCATAGTTTATGTGTATTTGGTGCATGATTGGTACATATTTGGTACATGGTTGAATCACTCGTTGATGGTACATGTTCAGGTATAGTTTGGTGCATGGTTGATGCACTTTTTTATGGTATAGGTTGATTACAGCTTGTTTGTACATGTTATTGTGACAAGTTATTTGTACAGGTTTGATGCATGGTTGATACATTTTTTTACAGTACAGGTTAAGGTACATGTTGGCACAGGTTATTGGTACATGTTGTTACAGGTTGATTACATGTTGATTGGTACAGGTTTACAACAGTATATCTCACAGTGATACTGTGACAGTGGTTCCATCATTCTAATTCTACATCAAAGCAGTTGGATGGGGCAAGGACAGGTGGTTGTTGCCACCTTCCGGTTGTAGCCGGAGAACATAGGGCATTGTAGCCTCCTTCTGGCTGTGGCCATAGAATTGGGGAGTTGGAGCTTCCCTTAGGTTGTATCCTGAGAAACTAGGGGGTTGTATCCTCCTTCTAGTTGTAGATAGAGAATTGGGGAGTTGGAGCTTCCTTCAGGTTGAAGCCTGAGAAACTAGGGGGTTGGAGCCTCCATCAAGATGCCACCTCTGTCAAGCTAAGGAAGAAACAATGAATCATCTCCTTCACGAATTCATCTACACAACAAACATTTGGGACTCGACGACAGGTATCTTCTGGAAGTCCAATAGGATCCAAGGTAACATATGTGCAACTGTCAATATCTAGAAAGAAAATTACAGCGAAAATGAAGAGGTGAACCTCGGTTGGACCCTCATTCTGGGGATGATCATATGGGCAATATGGAAAGAATGGAATTGAAAAATCTTCAGGAATGAAAGCTTGTTGGAAGGGAAACTCAAAGAAACAATAATCTCCCTGACAAGAAGGAGGCAACCGCAATCAAGTAAGGCGATTACTACCACTCCTAATAGGTGAGCGCAACTGGAAGCCCCCCCAGCAAGATCCCTCAAGTTGAATTTTGACGGGGCGTCAAAAGGTAACCCAAGAATTACAGGAATGGGAGGGGTAATCAGGGTCAGTGATGGAAACATAATCCGGCTATACGGTGGGAGTCTGGGAAACTCAACCAAAAACTTCACAGAATTCAGAGCCCTGTAGATTGTCCTCGAGATTCTAACCAGCGAAAGGATGAAAAACACCATCGTGGAAGGTGATTCCATGCTGGTTATCAACACAGTTAAGAGACTCCAAAATGGCACCATAGTGGGAAAAATTCAGAGGCACTGGCGCTTGGCACAGTCCCTGCAAAAAATCCAGGAGAATTTGTAGATGGGGAACATAGTGGAGTTGCGTTGGGTACGTAGGTCAACAAATGGACTAACAGATATAATCGCTAATGAGGGGGTCAATAAGGAAGGATCAGAACTAGACACTATCTAGAGTAACATCCCAAATGGTCAGTTTAGAACAAACTGCATCTAACTAGTGACAAAAGACTGTGACAGTAGTCGAAGTACGGATGACCACACCGAGTAAGGAGGTGGAAGGATAATTGACAGGCATGAAGGAAGCAGGAAGAATCTGATTACCCATCACTCAACCATGAGTTACAATGCAGACTTAGACCACATGACAAATAGGGGTACATCACGAAGGTCCTGTCAATAGGAATAAGTACAGGGGTTGTTCGTGGGAAAGTAGAGAAGGTAATCAGTAGGTAGCAAAGGACGAAGGGAAAAAGGTGTTACCATGGTTAAGTATGGATACACCTCACCCAAGTACACATAAGGGGAGTGGCATAGTTGGTTGTACAATGTGCAAAGACAAGGGTTGGTGCAGGGGTTATGACCGGGTCATCACAAGCACACATATCGAGACAGAGAAAAATGATCGAAAGGTACACCTCTATGGATAGACCATGATTGTCAGGACGAGCCTGCAGATGGGGAAATCCCATAAGAGAAGAAGCACCAGGAATAGCTATAGATAGGAGAAGAGCAACTGTAGGGACTATCATTAAAACAAGGGAGGTGCAAATAGGAACAGGAGGAGAACCTAATACAAAAACTACCACAAACCAGTAGAGATGGTACGAATGAAGAAAACTCACAGTAAGAGAATCCTCGAGGGGAAAGAACCTTTGATAAGCCCCCATAGGATTACAAGGATGGAGAAAATGACCAAATAAGCCAAGGGTACCTTTCATATGCAGGTAGAACCAAAGGGCAAAGCGATCATCACGAGGTGGGAGAAAGAAATCAATACTAAATGCAAGGGTAAAGCTTCAAAGGAAATGATTTAGGAAGAAGACTAGATAAAGGACCTAGGGGCCACACAGGCCAGAGTAACCCTCTACCAAAAAATGGTGGAGGAGGCTTGGTGAACAATTTTTTTTATAGGAAATATGATCTCTAAACGAAAAGATGCACGTCGGAAGGATAATAGGGACCACAAAAAACTGCTTACAGAGATCTTGAGTCACCTCAGCAACCTAGAGGCTAGTAGAAAATGGTTAGCTGAGGACCAGAGGGACCAGAAGGAGAAAATGGAACGAATCGCATGCCAATTCCACCTATATTTGCACTACGTCCACCACATGGACATCACACCAGCAGACCAGAGTGGAGCCCCAGCCTGTATCATAAAGATGTGTATGATGGTCCATAGGGATGAGAACAAGGAAAGAAAGGATGAAGGCAGAAAACATCTCATGATCATGGGCTAGCGTCGCTTCAGCCATTGGTCAAGATATGTTTCTCAGTGTAGGTGCAACCTCCTTTTTATATGATTATGTCCTTTTATATATATGCTTTTGTTTAGCTTCTCAAAACTGAATATAGTAGGACTGGGCCAGTTTCCGAAGGTGGCAGCCTAGCCATACCCCTCTGCTATCTTAGAAATTGCAACTCCGGAGTCCCTGATCTGGTTTCTGTTTTGGCAGATCAAGAGATTCCCTCTTTTTGTATCATAATCTCTTTCAATAGTATAGGAACTCACACTCACTTACAAAAAAAATAAAAAATAAAATGTATTAATTAACAATACTTTATTAATGTATTATTTCATAATGTGTAAATACTTTATTAATACATTAATTTATTAATTAAGAATATATAAATATATTAACTATAATATATTTAAACACAGTAATGATCACTAATATACTATTATAATTTATTACTTAACGTATTTGTGAATGTTTTATTAATACATTAACTAATAATCTATAAATATGTTATTTATAAAATATTTTAACATTATAATAATGAGTTAATACATTATTGTAATATATTATTTTAGGAAATATATTATTAAAATATTGATGTATCATTATTTTATTAATGTACTGGTAATTTAATATAATAGTTTAATGTATTTTTTATTACTTTAATACATTTTTAATGTATGAATGTTTCATTCATGTATTACTTTATTAATGTATTACTTTATTAATGTGTTACTTTATTATGTATTACTTTATTAATGTATTACTTTATTAATGTGTTACTTTATTATTGTATAATAATGTATTATTAATATACTATTATAATTTATTAGATAATGCATTTGTTAGTGTTTTATTAATACATTTATAATAATTATTTAATATATTATTAATATTAATACTTTAATAATGTATTTCTAAAGATATTAATATTTGAATAATGTATTGATACTTTTTTAATGTATTAATTATGTAATATTAATATTTATGTTTTTATATAAATATAAATATTAATATCTTAGGTATTAATAATATTATTAAATACATTATTAATAATGTATTTAATGTATGAATTAATTAATGTATTAATATACCTTACATTATACATTAATGTATAAATTAATTAATAAATTCCATTTCTAATGTATCACTCAATTAATAACTTACTTTATATATTAATGTAAATTAATATTTTAATTTATACATTACATTAATACAATACATCAATGTATCATTACATTATAAATGTATTCATATTTTAACAATGTATTAATTAATAATGTTTAAATTTATTAATTAATACATTGCATTATTAATGTACCAATCAATTATATTAAGCATTAATATAACTTAATACTTTAATTTATAGATTACATTTATACATTATTATTATCTATTACATTAATAGATCTCATTAATTTGTATACATAAATATAATATTAATGTAATAATTAATTAATGCATTAATTATGTATTAATATATTAATGGTGGTTTCAAAGGCATGTCGTCATTTTTAATCTTTCCAAATTAATGACCTCTATAAATGTATATCAACCATTTTTATAGAGTGGTTGTTGCTAGTATAAATCTATATTAAATCACTATTTTTTATTATTCAAAATCTAATTTTGAATGTACATATAGATTAGCAATTAATCTATGGAATAAAGATTTTTAAAAAAATAGCAATTAGTCTATGGGATAAAGATTTAGGAAAAAAATAATATAAAAATTTAAAAAAAAAATAAAATAATTATTAACAATTATCTATGGGATCTTGCGAGAGAGACGCAAAAAGCTAGAAAGGGAAACCCATGGGTTTTTGTGTTGTAACAACGTCAAACAATTAACTCGCAGAACACCCCTAATAGAAACTTTCATCAAAATTTAAATTGGCACCTACGAGTTGATATCAAATTTTAACCCTCGGAATTATGCCTAATTACTATTAGGAACGTAGTCCATGGCATCTCCTTATAATGAAAAGATTTAATTATTTTTACATTTAAATCAATGTCTTTTACAAAACAAAATCCTATCATTTATCTAAGTGATTTCATAACATCATGGTTGGAATTCGCATTGACCAGGTTTCATTAAATTAAAAATTTTAGTTAATCGTTCGCTCTGGTTACTTATTTTTAATTTATTTCACTCCGATTCATTAACCTATTTCCCTCCAATTCGTTCTTTCTTATTATGTGAATGCGCGTAACTCGGTTATTATTCAGTTTTAACTTAATTATGATTCAGATTCACGCCAACATTTGTATATATCCTCCATGAATCTTGATTCATGCTTCTTCTATTACTGGCCTGCATAGCGTCCTTTGGTAAAGATGGACATTAGGCAAATGGACGAAACAATTTTTTCCTGGATGCCTAAGAATGCCATACTATCATTGCACTTTGATAATGGCCAAATGTTGCCATACAGTGCTTTGCAGTATGATAATGGCTGCATCAACCGCTAATTACCGACGCATCCATGGTCAGTGTCATAACGGCCGTACGAACTACTGATTAGCCATAGATCCATGGTCGCCGAGGGTAACATGATTGGATTGCGTCTTCTGTGGACCAAACGGACAATTAAGCCACGGCCGGCGGGTACCGGGTACCACGCCGCACGATTCTTCCATGGGAAACGTGAGATGGGACTTTTTTCTCGATAAGAAATGTTCCATGCAATGTCAGGTGGATACGACTCTCCTTCAGATGCGTGATGTTCAAAACAACGCAGTTTTCTGGTCACCATTACTCAAAATCAAAATGGTATGATACAACCGTGCATCTCTATATCTTTATTTCCACGTCTTTTCATTTTCAGTTTAGACTGTATTGTTAATAGGATATGGTGACTGCAATAGATTATCACATATATCTTTTAGCTTAATTAGCGCTTACCTTTATGGTACCAGTTAACATTTGTCGACTCCTTCCCTTTTATTACAGGTCTTTCTTGGCTCTCTGTTAATTGATTTCATGATCATTATATAAACGAGTTAAGAGTAGGCAGATTTTAACATCTTTTCTTCAAGCGAGGATTTGTTTTGCAGTTGCTGTTAAGGATATTGCTGCCGTATCTGTCCAATCCTAGCTGTTATTTTGTTATAAGATTTATTTTCTATTACTGTTATTAAAATGAACCAGCAATTGTCTCCGCTGGTTGTAGTAGTTGCTTTAAGCGCTGTGATGTGCAACTTGCAAAGGGTTGCAGAAGGTACGAGCAATAATGAAACGATTCAAGGATTTCTGGTTCCACATAACGAGGCAAGGAATCAAGTGGGAGTCCCTCCACTGAATTGGGATGACATGCTTACAACTTATGCGCGTACTTACGCAAGGGAAAGACGGGGCGACTGCCTCGTCAAGCATTCGGATGGCCCCTTTGGAGAAAACTTGTTTTGGGGGAGCGGCAGAGGTTGGAACGCTACAGAAGCGATTGGTGCATGGGTGGATGAGAACAAATGGTATAACTATGCAAATAATAGTTGCAGCTCTGGGCAAGACTGTACCCACTACACTCAAATTGTTTGGAGAACTACAAGTAAAGTTGGATGCTCCGTCATCAAATGTAACAGCGGTGACACGTTTATCACATGCAATTACTACCCTCCTGGCAACTATGTTGGAGCCAGACCATTTATCATTCGTTCTCAACTTAACATTCGTTCTCCGACTTGGATTTCCAGTTTCCTCCGTGACATTGATTTCCATATTTCTTGGTACAAATTATATTGATGACTATATTCATTTTCATCCAATATATTTATATTTTATTCTTCGGTTGTAAAATTGCACATAGCCTGGTTTGATATTCATATTGATGGTCAAGTTTTGGATGTAAGTTGTTCAACTCACATTAAATTCTCTATAATCAACACATAAAGGCATTATCAATATATAAAAAGGAATTATAATACATAAAGTCATTATCAATATATAAAGGAATTAAGTGGTATTGTTTTTAAAAAAAATTGTGTTATGGAGATGTTTTCATTTAAAAGTTTTTGTGAATAGATTTGAATTTATGCATAGATTTGAATTAGTATATTACATATTAGTATTTTGAATATGCTTATATTTTCTTGAATATGTGTATAGGAAGTTTATATTTTTAAAACTTTAATAATAAATGAAATGATGAAGCATAACTTATCAAAATTATTTAAAATATAAAAACTATTATAACTTTAAATAAGTTTGATATTTTTTTGCTATTACAAATTTGAAATATAGTACATCTTTTAGATGGTCATTTCTTGTTGTGGATCAAGCATTGAACAACTAAATGCTAGTATTTATAATAGTAATAAAAATTATAGTAAAATCAATAAATAATGATAGTCTCCTCTTATAAGACAATAAAATTCATCAAAATATAAGTTCAATTAATTATCCCCATATCATATTGTTATTAATTTTTTAAATTTTTGACATGGTTAGATAACCACTTAATTTGATAATGTAACTTTATTCATAACTATATGAATAACCACCATAAAATTAATTCCTCCTGTTCTAAAATAGGATTGTATTTAAATTTGCATTCATTATTTTGGTTTTATAGAATATTCATTTAACTTTTGTATTATATTTATTAATATTTATAGTAATTTAGTCTATTTCGTGTAGATTTTGTAATTATCTTTTTTTCTTCTATGATAACCACAATGATAATTGAATTTATAGACAATTACCAGGTTTAAAAATTTACAATTAAAACAAATGATTACCACAACCATGAATTTACAATCAAAACAATTGCAATGTAATTAGTGCTTTAAAAATGGGCAATACTCTTTTCAATTATACTCTTTTCAAAAAATTGAGTAAATCACTTCACATGGTATACAAGTATATGTCATTTTCATTCACTATGAGTGCATCTATATCCACCCATCTCATCATAACCAAGATTGAATGAGTGGTCCATATTATTGTTAAAGTGGTCACAACCTCTAGAGAAGGAAACAATGGAACTTCTTTCATGGATGATCTACTATAAAGTGTAGATATGAGTATTGTATGCACAATGTGGAGATGGGAAAAAGTGATTGGCGGAGAAAGGAGACATCGAACAATATTAAGTAGTGACAAAGCCAAAATGTTGATAAATTCTATTACAAATTTGGTTACAAGATTGTTCAAAAAAATACTTTGTAGCATTGCAGTTCACATCCAATATATGGCATTACATGTATTTATTCCACTAACATGAATTTGATGAACTCAATGAAATATGTCATGGTTATTTAAGATTAAAAATCCAAATTTAGGTTATCGAAGTTTGGAAAAAAAATAACACATTATGTGCTTGTTTGGTGATTAAAAATCAAAACTTATAACTCAAAACTTAGGTATAACCTTAGATTCAAAAATTCACATTGTCTTAGAGCTCACCCATAAAAGGTCAAACTAATCACTCAATCAAATGTGTGATAAAAGTAATTTAAATATTATGAAAAGATAATTATATT
>ML839963.1:28101-42435 GCA_009831015.1 Picea engelmannii | reverse complement strand
AGGCTTAGCACTATCCTTTGAACATGAGTCAGGCAGGGTGTCGGGTAGGTCATCGTTCGGGTAGGTCGAGGGTTCAACAACGGGTAAGAGTGTAGGAGGGGGCACAACAGGCCCGACAAGGGTTTCGGTGACCACAGTTTTGTCCACTTGACCAAACTCAGGACTGGCAAAGCCATTCCTCAATAAGAAATCTTCCCAACAGTCTCCACTCAACCTTAGATGATGGACTATGATAATTTTAATCAAATAGTGGTGGAGAGGCTGGAGTCGGCCTTCTCCCTCTTAAATCGTTTAGCCATTTTATACAAGCTGCGAAGGAAGAAATGTGGCATATTCAAAGGAAAATCTATGAAACTCATAAGCAGTTGTAGGTGGTATAGGAACACTAAACCATATCTACCTTCGCATGTAACGAATTGTTTAATAATGGCCAGCAAATCATGCCATCGAGATTTAAGGGTTGTAACCGGCATACCTTTGTCACAACTGATCATTTTCCTTGAGGTAAACAGGAGCAGCCATGGCACTTCATCCGCCTTCGAATTCTTAAACCATTTCTGCCCCTTAGCTGGCAAACCTGTGGCTGAGCTGAGGAATTCCTTGTTCATTTCGAGTTGGATGTCCCCAACTTTGGCCCTGCATCCATTGAATGTGAGGGAAAATTGTTGAGCGACTACGAGGTTGAAACCCTCGAATTTTTCAATGAAAACTAACCATCCATTCCTCTCCAGGTCCTCTCGGGCATTATCAAATAACAACAACGTTTGGATGTCGTTGGGTTCTATGCGCACTACAGGAGCCATAGAAACTAGCACACAGTCAACCGGGTAATCAATGAGGGGGTTTGACAGGGTAGACACAGGACCAATTGCCTACAGGTTTTCCAAAACAAGCAGAGGCATCCCGAAGTTCAAGGTAGACGTTAATTCTTATGTGTGTGAGGGTGGTGGAGTAAATCGAAACCATGAAAAACTATTATGTTTGTATGTACAATCGACGGCGCCTTGGTAATAGTTTCATTCAAATCACAACCCAAAGCATTGTAAAACAAAAGTCGAATGGATTATCACATAATCATTGAAAGCGATAACATGCATAGCCAAAAATATTATGACCAAATGAAAAATCAAATAACCATTTGAAAAACATGGTGTTCATAACCAGAAATTGGCCCGAATGTTAAATCAACAATAGTATTTGTATGATTTGAAAGAAAACACTGTATCGAACATTGTACCAAGGATTTAATCACAAAATTAATGCGATCTATGAAACCATTACACCAAGGGTTTAATCAAAGACACCGAAAGTCATTACATCACGAATTTATAAATTGAAACCATATCAACAAAAATGCAAAGTGAATAAAGATTTGGTGTTTTGACAAATGTATGACCTTTAGTGAGTTAGAGGTGAAAAATAATTTATGACCACATGAACAAAAGGATTCATAACAATCCAAAGATCATTTTAACATTTCAACATGACTTCCGACTCAAGGTTTTCATGCTTGCAGTCATGAAAATGAAAACAAAAGGCAGGTGTGCGAAAGCCAAAGATAATAGTGTCGTTTTGTTTAAAGAATTGCGACGAGTATTGAGGCTTCAAAACCCTTGTGTAGGCATCTTGTAAGGAAAAGATAAAATTGCAAAATGGTTTCCAACAGGTTCCTCTTGAAATCCCTGTTGGTGAAGGAATAAGTTTTGGCTTGTTCAAGCTCCATTCTAGATATTTTATTAGATAGTTCCTTGATTACCCTGGCCATATCATCTACTTTGTCATCTGTGGATCTAATAGATCCTGACGGATCTGCTTGTTCTCTAAAGAGTTTAGTTTATGGGTTTCCCATTTCTACTTTAGCTTTAAGCTTACCAGAATCCATCATATTAGACTCAATTACTACAGCATCGTCCTGCATTCGGTTTAGGGTGGATCCCCTTCTTTCTCGCAAAAGGAGTGCAAAATCCGATTCAAAATCCCCTGCGAAAGTTACCTTGGCTGCGGGTTGGGACAGTTTAACCTCATATGGGATTTTGTTATATAGTTTGTTGAATCTTTGAATAAATTCCATGACTATTTCTGAATTCTTTTTTCTCAAAGACCCAAATTCGGTTAAATAATATAAGTGGTCTTTTCTTTCACCCCACTGTCTGAGGAAAGCATCTTCTAAGGTGCCATAAGACAAGATAGATGTTGCAGGTAGACTCTGAAACCAAGTTCGAACTTGGCCTTCGAACGTTTGACCAAGAAGTCTCAAATATACGTCTTCATGTTCGATACCTAGGATATCTGCGAATTGATCAAAGAAATTAATGTGTTCGGCCGAGGTCAGATCCCCTTCCCCAATGAATTTTGGAAAAAATTTTATGTAATTTTCGGGAAGGTCATGTAGAGGGATGGGCAATACCAAGGGAGCATATCTGACTGCAACTTTCACAAACACTCTAGGAGGGAAGGCAGGCCCTTGGCCTCCATCTCCTCCTAGAGGAGCTCCTCCTCCTCCTTCTCCGATAAACCCTCCACCTCCTCCTATAAACCCTCCACCTCCTCCTCCTGTGGCTGCCATCGTTATTTGTGGAAAGTTGTAAAGGGGGTTTCGGAAAATTAAAAGTGAATCTTTATTTTCTTCACAAAGAGGAAAATTCGACAAGGAAAGATAAGGAACGTGAGGACTTGGTTCCTCAGATTTGCAAGAGATGAAATCAGGAGAACCGACGCGTGTGGAAACCGAATGTGTAACACACTCTTCAGAATTTGGTGAGGTTGGGAAATTTAACTGAAGGAAAGATGATATGTCAACTGTCGACGAACTTTCAAGAGGGCCCTTTCCTTTCTGTACTAAGGGGATTGTCAGATGAATCTCACTCCTAACTTCGGAGAAGTTTGACGTTAAATATTTAGTATCAAAGTGAGGACTGTGTGAAGTTGAGGGTTCAGAAGAACTCTTAGTCTTCAGTTGTGCGGGTTTAAGCTTGTAGACTGCAGCGGTTGGCTTGAGAGAGCCTCTCTCCTTTAGAATCTTCTCAAGATCGGTAACGGGTTTTGTCTTGTATTCCTTTGACCGGATGCCAGTTTATTATTTGTGGAGTCGCCAAGTGAAAGACTGGAAAGCCTTAGAAAAGGTGTGTACTCTTTGTTCACTATCAAAGGGTAAAACTTTCAATGAAAAAGAAGAAATGTCATTTTCCCAGGGAAAAATATTTTGTAACTTCGGTCCCCGGCAACGGCGCCAAAAAGATGTTGTTCCATAGTCTGTACTTAAGGCTTAGAAGTACAGTGTCTAGGCATCCGAAAGTGGGTAAAAGGTAGAGAAGAGAGAAACGTCAACCTTCGGCAAGGGAAACTAAGGAATATTTCTGCATTGGCATTCTCTAGCTTCCAACTGTTCCTGGATGTTAATATCCTATTCAATCGTTTCCCATGAACGTTCGAGTTCAACCCGTGTAGTGGTTGTTTTAAGGATAGTATCGAAAATATTTAAGGCAATGTGTGTTTGATTAGATAAGTCGGGTTCAATGTTGGGCTGTGTTGGTATAGGGACAGTCATGGAGGAATATTAAACTCAGGGAAAGTTTGAGTGTTGTCTCAATTCAGTCGTATGAAAGAGAGTTTATGGTTTCGGGAATAAAGGAATGAAAATCAAAGGCTCTTTCCCGTAACTGGGTTATATTTTAATAAAATGTATGAGGTGGGAAAAAAAAATTAGTTGTCTATCGAGTAAGGCTCCTATCAAGGGAGAATCTCACGTATAAACAGAAGAAGAAAAATGTAAAGAGGTAACCCGATGAAGCATAAAATATATATAGAATTCTGAAAGTGTTGACTGGTCTTATACCTACTGATAGCCGATACAGAGGAAAAACAGTAAACAATATAGAAAACCAAAATTCATTCGCTATAGTAGAGGTTGTACTAAATTATAACGAAGCATTCATCAATTAGGAATATGAAATGAAATGAAATATGATATACAAGAAAACAAACTCATAACACAGTCGTGACGAAATTGAGAATCTTCATATTTGCTTTATATTAACTCTCAAAATGTAAAACCTCGGTTACAATCGACACAAAAAGGTCCAGCCCTTTTTCTTTGTTTCTATGGTATATTTATAAAGTTTTGCAATAAGATGGAATCTCAATCGTTGCAAAATTTTCAGTTATGATAGGGAGGAGAGCAATCGCTCCATTTCTTCTTCTATGTCTTCACTTGGTGCCAGAAGTTTGACCTCGTGCGTGCTCGGTACAAGTGACACATCTTTCAACCAGTCGAGATATCAGCCTTGATGGTTCTGCTTGACAGTTGGCTTCAAATGAGTAACAATATTAGGCTAATTGCGGCAGCCTGTCTTCCATCTGTCTGTCTATGATGTCGATAGCACATAATTGTGCACTTGGTTTAATCATACATTTATCTATTTGGACTATGTCTGCCATAGTCACTTGTGAGATCTCAGCTGAATCTCGTTCCTCTCTTTCACTTAGATCAAGTGATATTTTTTCCATATTCGTTTGAACCAATGCCTTGGCATTACCTCCACTATCAATGCCTAGCATATTTCCATCTATAGAGCTAAAAGCCTCCTCTAAGGATTTCATTACTCTCTTGGCTTGCAGCTTGCCTTCCGAGATGTTGTGCTCCCATTCTTTCAATACAATGTTTCCTCTGGTCTACTCCAAAATGGTGAACCTGGGAGTACTTCCCAAATCCCTGTTATTTGTGGCTATCAAAGCCTCTTGGAAGGCGACCCGTTCTTCTCCAGCTTCCCTTTCTCTAACGGTTAAATTCTCCAAAATTTGATTGACCAGAAAGCAGTTATCCTGAATCACCTCTACCTTGGCGAGTAAATTTCATTGGGCCACAGAGACTCTGCTCCGAATCTCCATCTCCTGGGATTGGAACATCCTGATATTAATCACTTTGTTTTCGGCGATTTCCACCCTAGCCTCTAGCTGTTCGATCAAATCTTTTTGCTGGCTCGCTTGCACCTGACCATTATGAACCACTAGATGTGCTTGTTCGAGCTTAGTCTTGAGCAGCTCTATCTCGTTTTTATCAGTCAACTTGGCCTGCTCTATTCCTACACTCGCCTAGTCCTTGGCAGCCTCCTCTGCAATGGCTAGTCTGGCCTCTAAAGTTTTGATGAGGCAATTTTTTCGTTTTAGCTGGTTTTTTAGAAGCCCGACTGAAAATTGATTCGTCATGGCATATGCTCCTAATGTCCCTGCTATTTCAGTCGCGAATTGTTCATTCTTCTTGTCTTTCCCATCAGTTATAACTTTGTATTTCTTGGTTGTTGACTCTCCTTCCTAATAGAATTCCCTCTTTACCACTGCCTTTCTCTTCTTATCGAAGAAGAACTCATTCAGAGGGAGCTCTTCTACCCTTATAGGCCTCAACTCTTCATTAAAGATCCACCCTGCATCAATATTTCCCTGAGTTGACTGCAAGGGAGTAACTGATGTGATAGGTTCTCTAATTTGCTTCGTTGATTGTCCCAGAGTAGTAACCGGAATCTGCTTCTTCGGTGGGTTGGGAGTCTTTATCTCTACTTTCAGACTCCTATTTTTCTCTCCCTCATCCTGGTGTTTTTCTTGACCGGGAGTCGCATCCTTGGAGCCTTCGGCATCTTTTTGTTTTGCCTCTGCTATAATCAGATTCTCACCCCACAACATTGTTGGAAGAAAACTACCTCGATGTTCTTGGAACTTCAAAACATTGGCTCTCTCCTCAGGTGCCAAGGTTTGTATCCAAGCTAGAATCTTGGCATAGGATCTTGCACCTCGGAAAATGTCATCCAAGGGAAAATTCTCATGATCAAATCTCTTGAGTCCACAATTGGCCAAATGATTACTCGCGACCCTTTGCGGATCATGCTTCTTGAACTCAATAAGGACCAAATTTAGGTCTTCCAGGGCTGCTGCCTCAACTTTAGCATGCCCAAACTCTAATAAAGAATATGAATTTAAATGAACAGGAAAAGGTGGCCATACCTTCTTCGAGTATCCCTTCAGCTCCTTGTTGATGCCACCAATTATTGTTTGTCTAGCAACCTCACGGCAAGCCAGCTTGTCGGGAATGAATAATGGCAATGCATGTAGGGGAACAAAAGCCCTGAAAAATCTGAGATATGAGAATTCATCTTCTACATACCATTCAGCTATGCTGCTCAAATTCGTCACTATAATGTCCGAGATCCTAGGTTGCGGGTGACCGAAAATAGTGACATGCAAAGGCACCATCACCCAGTTGAAAATTTCATATACGAAATATGTCGCTTTGTTTTCCCATAATTTTGAATGATAGACGTGGATGGGCTCGTCCTCTGCTGGAGTCCAACTCTAGCTCATTAAGGGAAATGGTGTTAAAAAACACACGGCGTCCATAATGTATGCAGACATGAAAAATGAAGAAGTCTTTCCGCTTTCTTTCTGTGCCCAATACTCTGTAACCCGACTGGTCAAGCTATCAGACAACATTTTCACCCAATCGAAGGAACAGGCTTCGGCGACTCGAAATATTAGAGGCACCCATGGAAGAAAGAAATGTGAGGTGTCATCTCTCTCGTATAAGCTGCATGTCATCATAGCTACATACTTGTACTGTGGTTCTAATGAAGCTATTGAATATATACCATGACTGTCTGCCTTGAACTTCGTAGGGTGTGAAACCTAATATCTTATTAAGCTAGACATGGTTTTTTCATACTACACACATTCCTTCTCTTTGAACTCGTCCAAGAATTCGACACCATATGTAAGGTCGGACGTTGTGGGCAACTTGTACATGGCTTGCAGGTGTTCAGGTCTGAAAGTCCCGATGGTGACCTTCTACTCATTCATGATGGTTCTAGTTGGTATGTCCACATTCTCTAATGCCCATCGGACCATATCATAGTAGGGGAGAAATCGTGGCCTGGTAGCTACTTTATGCATTCCCAATTGAATGACGATCTTATACTTGGTGGTTATGTCGTCTTTTTCATTGTCGCTGGAATCATCAGAATAATCCACCAATTCAGCCTGCAGAACATCAGAAACGAAAGACCAGCTCGGGACCGAGTCGACACTTCAAGGTGAAGTATCCACGACATTGTCTGAACCTTGTCCCAAAACCTCAACAATGGCTTTGGATGCTTTTCGCGGGGCCATGACTGGAGATCTTGCTTTGGCTCTTCTACGATAAAAGTACGTATACATATAGAAATTAGCTCGCTAAGAAAATGTGATCTGCGTAATATAGAAATGAATTTGTTATAACGAAGAACCGCTCTATATATATTCGAAAACTCGGTACTTTTTAGAACAGATCTGTCAAATCACGTTTAGACATAAATTTAGCAATAAAAACCCAATCTTTATTCATCGATTCTCCTTGTTTCATAATTAATGCCATAAATTTTGGTGGTTAGAAATGTCAGTTGGCGTATGGAAGAAATAAGACTACCTTGTAAATCATGCAAGCATCAAAACATGGGAGATATTGATTTAGCATAATTAATCCGGTTTTACCAACGTTAATTACTCTTTCGGTACTCGTTGTATCGGGAATTTAGCTTTAACTCTTTGAACCTCTAACCCCCGAATTTGCGATGATCGATTTTGGTTAATAAGACCGCAACTGTGATTAGGTGCTTAATTGATTACGTAATTATTTATATTCGCCATATTGCGACTCGGAGCTTCGAAAGTAAGTTTTTGGGAAGTTTGCATGCCGAGCTGCGAAACTGGGAGATCGCGATAATACGTTTTAATTAAAAGGTAAGATAAACTCGGATTAAGTGTTTAATTAATTATGTTCATATCCTTATCGTGACTTCGCGAGTCGGGGCTTAGACAGTGTAACTTTTTTAAAGAGAAAACGTCGAGTGGCGAATAGTCGATAGAACTTAACCATGGCTTAGCTTTTACCCTTAACCTTGACACGGGTTACCACAATAAGGAGCTCGTGATTTCGGCTATCAGGGTTATGACAATAAACTTTTGGATTTAGTGAACGCCGAGGCGCGAAAACCCGATGACGTTTAATCATGATTTAGGAAAATTTTGCTCCCGTTACTTCCCTGGGTGAAATAAATTAAAGCGATTTCATTGTTTCGTCACTCAGGACTTGTGAACTATGTGATCTATACCATCCATCATACGAAATCCCGAGGTAGAACAAAAAAGGGGGGGAAATTATTTTTCCGAAAGGTAGAACTCGCCTCGAGAGTACAATAATCATTGCTGCTTGCGTGATAAGACTTCAGAGATTTTGAAACCACAGACGGAAAATAGGAAAACCATCTTTCGATTTCGAGCATTAAGACATGAAATTTGAGATGGGCTAAAAAATAAAAAAGGCGGCTCCAACGGAATCAACCGAGCCCAGTAAGTCAAATGTCTTCATCACGGGAGAAACACCAAATAAGAAGCTGAAGAATCAAGTTACCTATGATTATAGGACCCCAACATAGGCTCCACCTGCGGATGGAAGCTTCTGCGGAGGTGTCAAGAATATCAGATCTTTGAACATGTAGACCAATGATTTATTCGTTGGGTCATGGAGTCACTATAGCTACAATCTTCGGACTGGCTCAGATTTGACTGAACACTGAACTAGATATCATTAGCTGCAAACTCTGCTGGAAACCATACAATAATGAAAAAGATGCTCAAATGACTGAGCTTATTCAAAACTTCTACCTACCCTACACTAGTGATAATTTTGTTGTTCTAAATGATACAATAATGCCAGTGCAGCCAGTCAAGCAACTACTCTAATGAATCTGCTCTTTCATTGTTTTCAATCAATATCAAAAACAGAACTTGCATAGGCATCATGAATTGATTTCCATCATGATCTTCACAACACAAAGTTCTGGGACTGTGAACAATTCCAGAAACTTTGGAAATCAATGGGAATTCTGAAAACAATAGCTCTTCCATGTAGACAACTATAGGATCATAATAGACATGACCTATATCCTAATGTTCAAATTCAACCAATTCAACCTCATGATTTGGTACTATATTTATGTTGTCTAGATCCTCAAAAAATTCCTGATATGGCTGCAAATGTTCTGATGGGCTTTGTAATGAGACTTCTGCTGAAAAAGACAATGAAGTTGACTGCCCGATCATGTCAATATCATAACACCTTTTCAGCCCATTGTTGGATGATGGAAAATGACTTTGACAAAACAAGTCATCCAACACATCAGATATTGGATCTTGTAGAAATTGAAATGACTGTTGCATTGGTTCCACTGAAACTTCTTGATTTTCTGTGTGTTTATCCTTTAGCATATACTCAAGATTCTTTTTCAAAAAATGAAATGAATTAAATCTTAATGGTATAGAGTTATTTTGGATTAACTCATAATTTGTCCCAGGCTTTCAGCTTTCATCTAGAATTTGAAAATCAAAGTAGGTCAATGGCTACAATTCTGGGTTTAGAACAACCTCCCTATCAGAAATGGCATCTTCAACAGATTGATCAAAACATTCTCCCTCCCTACTATTGACAACTTGCTTACAATTTTCTCTCAAAAATTGAAAAGAAGAGAAACATAAGGGAAAATATTTTTCCCTTACTCTAAAATTTTCTACATTTTCCTCATCGTTGTCATGATTGATGTGAAAAGGATGATTGTCATATCTGAGTTGTAACTAATCTTCTTCCTACCAATGACATGTTGTCGATTTCTTTGAACATTCAACATCTTTTTCAGCCACACAATCATCATCATATTGATCATGCTTGGGTAGATTATCCAAGTAAAAAATGTCATCAAACATGCACATCATATCAGTTGGTTGTTCCTCTGCAAGTTGAGATGGAGCTTCATCTTTGACTATGTTGTGAATTGAATACATGAAAGAATCATTATCCAAACCATGGTACCAAGGATGAACTGCAAAGTGTTTGGGGACATTGATCCTTGTCTATTCTGGAACTATTGGCACATGTAGTCTTTGAACAAAAAGTTCATCTTTTATACTAATCCTCTGCATCATCTTGTTGACTATGTTGGTCAGAATATCTAATTTTACTTCTGAAGATGTCATCTGTTCATTTTTTGTTCTATCTTTTTCTTATGTCTTTAACTTTGCCCTTTTGTTCAGAAAGTTAGCTTCCACATCAATTGCAATCTTTTTTATTTCTTCAAGGTTTGTAGTGTTCCTTTCTCTTAATTGGAATTCCATCTTAGGATCGAAGGCATTTGGGAAATGCAAGTGAGCAGATCCTGGTGGTGGCCTTATATCAATAGGCATTGCATGATATACCTTATTAAACCTTTCTGAAAATTGTTGTACTGTTTCCCCTGGCTGTCTTTTCAAATGGTCATATTCTTCTAGAATGAGAAAAACATTTCTCATGATCACCCATCGATCTAGGAAAATTTTTGTGAATTGATGGAAATTGCTATTGCTTGTAGTTGGAAGACTCTTAAACCAATTTTTAACTTTACCTTGCAATGATAGGGAAAACATTTTGATGCAGACATCATCATCTTCCACCTCAAACAGATCAAGAAAATCCTCAAGACTTTGGATATGCTATTCAAAAGTGATCGTCAAATTTTCCCCATCAAACCTGGGCAGATTATTGATGTAATTGACATGGAGGACATGGAGAATACGAGGCAAAGCTAGAGGCTTATATCTTTCTGGGACTTTTACTGGTATAGGAGGTGAAGCAAGAGTGCTACAATTATCTAAAATTTTAATAAGAAAAGGAGATAAAGCAAGAGGCTTATATCTCGCCCTATATGGGGTGACACGTGGTAGCTCCTCGACACCTGGCTTAGCACTAAGCCATAACATAAATGTTGATGGACGCCACCCTCCCGCCCTGCATTTACGATGGTAGACGGCCATAACAGTAGATATACGGTGGAGGGACACCTCCCTCGCGTGAACACTCTCGCTCACAGTGCACTCAACATGCCATGGTTTATGGATAGCCAGGTAAATCCAGCCTTTGGAAATTTGTTTTTTTGGGTGCCTGGATAGGGTTGGTCTGCTCTCGCTTTGGCTCTCCCCTTCGTCTCCTGGCTTACTCTCATCTCGTTGCATCCTCACTGTATTGTCATATATTCCTTGGAAATTATGACTAGGAAGCGGGGCAGGCCTCGTCGTGGCTTGGCCTGGTACACCCACAAAGAACAGTGGCAAAGGAAGGAGAAGCTAGAGTGTGCTCTGTCATTGGCGACCTCCATCCTCCGAAAGAAGGCTCGATCTAAACAATTGGCTTTGCATGCCATCATTGCGGAGACTGGGGAAGGATGCAACAGTGAAACCACAGAAATTAAGTATAAAAATAGGCCATAGGATGGTGTTGCAGATGCGTTCCCCACCTGTTACGTGGAAGAAATACCATTCATGGAGGAATTGGCGACCACTCCGGAACCCCAAGCCATGGAGGTGAACCACCAGGATGGAAGCGGTCCTAAAATTGAACTGGCAGATGACATCCCTGGGTGCATTGTCGAGGAAATTCTATGGCCGGGTGACTACAATCCCACCAGCCATGCTACGCAAGCAACATTCAAGGAAGAAACTCGTGACACAGGTAGAGCCGAAGAGAACGCGAACACAAATAGCCGAGTGAGGAAGGAGGAAGCGGTTGGTGCAGAACTGATGGAGCTCGAGGCTAGATATGGAGCGACCATGGACATGAGGGACGTATTCCTTGACACCGCGGGTAATGGCCTGCATGGCACTTTTCTCCATGCAGAGCATCTGGATCTGGTGTTCGAACTCCGAGGCCACATGGCAGACCTGGAGCACAGAGCCCTTCTCATGGGCCAACGTCTGGACCTGCTCCTTGACACATACTTCAATGCTCCAGCAAAGAGGAAGTTCCCTCTCTATGCGCAGGCATTCGCCATCCCAACTGGGTCCGCGTGGCAGACAAGCAAGGTCGACGGGTCACCGGGTATCTAGGTCTTCTATGCTATTTCGTTTCTTTGTTTTATCTTTCTACTGTTACATGTTCACTTGGATTATAGCCATCGGTCCTGGTTTCCTTCGGGCGGGACAGAGGGAAAAATAGTTCTCCAAAGCATGCTGGTTTCCGGTAAAATGACAACATTTTTGATGACTTAGACCTATATCTTTGTACATTTTGTCAAGGTTTCTTCATTAACTTAATATAGCAGGTTCCACCTTTTTTATTTAAAAAAAAAAAAAAAGAGGCTTATATCTCACTGGGATTTCTACAAGTATATTTGAGATGTGCACAGGTGTACTATGAGTATGCACATGATCTACAATTTGGGGCTTAGTCTCTGGAAGCTCATCAATTTGCAAACGATCAATGTAAAATTCATCATTGTACTCTTGAACAGGATCAGAATAAGAGAGAAGATAATTACAAAAAAATCCTATAACATCTTGAATACAATTAGGACTTGAATACCTGCTCTTTCCATATTGCTTGGTCATGGTCTATGTTCTTCCTCAAGTGGAGTCTTCGAATTGGAACTGATCTGTAGATTAGAGTCGCCAGGTGAATGATCTCAGCCTTCTTGTGTCCGGTCATTGTCCACCATCAGTGATCAGATCTGGAACTTGAAGTGCACTACTGGAGAAAGCTCCCCAGTATGGTCGCCATTCTGTTAGCACTCTGTAATTTTCCCAAGGCTGTGGAGGCAGTCACAGAGGTAACATCAAAACCGCTTTGAGTTAAGGATCTAGTCCTCCAAGACTCAGAGAGGGATATCTTTGTCAGATTTAGGTTTGTTTGAGCATGGATCTTAGGCTAGCTATTACTGCACATGGGTTTGTTTCTGGATTCGGTATGTTTGGAAGATTGAAAACTCAAATTTACATTGGGCTATGGGGTCTACCTTTCTAAAAATGGATCTATCTCGGATGTATAAGATTGTATCCACAGGGAAGGATAGAAATACTGCTGAATCAAATTGAATTAAATGAAAGTGAAGGAGAGTTAAATAAGGGAAATTCCATCAAGCAGAGGAGAAGCTAAGAATTCCTATGCTCAACTTCAGACGAAAACATGCATATCATTAAAAGACTAGAAACAGAGTGGAAAAACAAATTATGTTCTTAATCGTTCTTTTAATGATTAGATCAGGGAAAAACATGAAATGGATCTTTGGAGTAAGAAAACAATTACCCAGAGAGGAAAAACATCACCAAGGAGTCTAACACAATAATCCTGCAGATACAATTTTTATTTCTGGAAGATCATCTGGAAAATTACAAAGTATCCCCTATGGGCCATGAATCAAGAGATCAATAATCCACCCTTGTGCATTTGACTTATTAAAATATATGGAACGAAATCTCCCCAGGATCAAGAGGTTGAATTCAACCACCTCGGCCAAAAATAACAACAAATCCCCAAAAATCTGGAACTGTCCGCCATGAAAGACGGGTAGAAGTGCTGTAAAAAAGGGGTGAACTTAGACATTTGTTTCTATTCAAAGGTGACACATGTGTAAAAAATGAATGATCTTATTGTATATGAATTTTTCTAGAGAAAACACCTCCTTCGGTTTCTCAAATTTCATCTTCAGCTCATCCAAACAGCTCCCACAAAATCAAGACTGAAACAGAAAAGACCGAAAATCTAAAAAATGAGGCTGAAATATGGCTTCGATTCTCCCAATTAGTGGAAAGTGTGCAAACTATGGAAGAGTTTTTTTTTCTTTGTCCCGTGCTAAACAAAAACCTCTCTCGATTTTTGAAAATTGGTTTCCATTTTCCCAAAATCTACTTCAAAAGACAACTAGTCAAACTAGAAAAAATGGGTGGTTTTGAGTTTTTGGGAGGGCGGTTTTGAGTTTTTGGGAGGGTGGTTTTGGAGGGATGAGCGGTTTACTCAGATCCCCCCTAAGGTGGTNGGGGGGGGGGGGGGGGGGGGTCCAAGTTCACCAGGGTGTGACACTTGTCCCTTCCAATACGACCAACTCGAACCCCCATGGAGTTGATGTGACGTGAGGGGGCGGCTTCGAGTTGTATGAGGAGTGTGTAAGCGTTAATGTGTTTTGATTTTTGATTTTTGATTTTTGTTTATTATTTTGTTTTTTTAATTTTGTTTTGATTTAATATGTTTATTTTTAATATATATATTTTATATGTTTTAGTTTATTTTAATATTTGTGTTTTTTTATTATTATTTGTTTTTTGTTATATGTTTTATTTAATTAATATATGTTTTTTATTTGTTTTTTTTTTGTAATTATGTTTTATATTGTTTTGTTTAATTTATATGTTTTATATTAATTTGTTTAATTTATATGTTTTCTATAATTTGTTAATGTTGTTTTATTTTAATGTTTAATTAATAAAACACTAACCTAATTACTAATTTAAACAACT
>ML839963.1:15721-28051 GCA_009831015.1 Picea engelmannii | reverse complement strand
ATGCTCCAGCAAAGAGGAAGTTCCCTCTCTATGCGCAGGCATTCGCCATCCCAACTGGGTCCGCGTGGCAGACAAGCAAGGTCGACGGGTCACCGGGTATCTAGGTCTTCTATGCTATTTCGTTTCTTTGTTTTATCTTTCTACTGTTACATGTTCACTTGGATTATAGCCATCGGTCCTGGTTTCCTTCGGGCGGGACAGAGGGAAAAATAGTTCTCCAAAGCATGCTGGTTTCCGGTAAAATGACAACATTTTTGATGACTTAGACCTATATCTTTGTACATTTTGTCAAGGTTTCTTCATTAACTTAATATAGCAGGTTCCACCTTTTTTATTTAAAAAAAAAAAAAAAGAGGCTTATATCTCACTGGGATTTCTACAAGTATATTTGAGATGTGCACAGGTGTACTATGAGTATGCACATGATCTACAATTTGGGGCTTAGTCTCTGGAAGCTCATCAATTTGCAAACGATCAATGTAAAATTCATCATTGTACTCTTGAACAGGATCAGAATAAGAGAGAAGATAATTACAAAAAAATCCTATAACATCTTGAATACAATTAGGACTTGAATACCTGCTCTTTCCATATTGCTTGGTCATGGTCTATGTTCTTCCTCAAGTGGAGTCTTCGAATTGGAACTGATCTGTAGATTAGAGTCGCCAGGTGAATGATCTCAGCCTTCTTGTGTCCGGTCATTGTCCACCATCAGTGATCAGATCTGGAACTTGAAGTGCACTACTGGAGAAAGCTCCCCAGTATGGTCGCCATTCTGTTAGCACTCTGTAATTTTCCCAAGGCTGTGGAGGCAGTCACAGAGGTAACATCAAAACCGCTTTGAGTTAAGGATCTAGTCCTCCAAGACTCAGAGAGGGATATCTTTGTCAGATTTAGGTTTGTTTGAGCATGGATCTTAGGCTAGCTATTACTACACATGGGTTTGTTTCTGGATTCGGTATGTTTGGAAGATTGAAAACTCAAATTTACATTGGGCTATGGGGTCTACCTTTCTGAAAATGGATCTATCTCAGATGTATAAGATTGTATCCACAGGGAAGGATAGAAAGACTGCTGAATCAAATTGAATTAAATGAAAGTGAAGGAGAGTTAAATAAGGGAAATTCCATCAAGCAGAGGAGCAGCTAAGAATTCCTATGCTCAACTTCAGACGAAAACATGCATATCATTAAAAGACTAGAAACAGAGTGAAAAAACAAATTATGTTCTTAATCGTTCTTTTAATGATTAGATCATGGAAAAACATGAAATGGATCTGTGGAGTAAGAAAACAATTACCCAGAGAGGAAAAACATCACCAAGGAGTCTAACACAATAATCCTGCAGATACAATTTTTATTTCTGGAAGATCATCTCGAAAATTACAAAGTATCCCCTATGGGCCATGAATCAAGAGCTCAATAATCCACCCTTGTGCATTTGACTTATTAAAATATATGGAACGAAATCTCCCCAGGATCAAGAGGTTGAATTCAACCACCTCGGCCAAAAATAACAACAAATCCCCAAAAATCTGGAACTGTCCGCCATGAAAGATGGGTAGAACTACTGTAAAAAAGGGGTGAACTTAGACATCTGTTTCTATTCAAAGGTGACACCTGTGTAAAAAATGAATGAGCTTATTGTATATGAATTTTTCTAGAGAAAACACCTCCTTCGGTTTCTCAAATTTCATCTTCAGCTCATCCAAACAGCTCCCACAAAATCAAGACTGAAACAGAAAAGACCGAAAATCTAAAAAATGAGGCTAAAATATGGCTTTGATTCTCCCAATTAGTGGAAAGTGTGCAAACTATGGAAGAGTTTTTTTTTCTTCGTCCCGTGCTAAACAAAAACCTCTCTCGATTTTTGAAAATTCGTTTCCATTTTCCCAAAATCTACTTCAAAAGACAACTAGTCAAACTAGAAAAAATGGGTGGTTTTGAGTTTTTGGGAGGGCGGTTTTGAGTTTTTGGGAGGGTGGTTTTCGAGGGATGAGAGGTTTACTCAGATCCCCCCTAACGTGGTAAGCGGTATTGGGAGGGGGGGGGTCCAAGTTCACCAGGGTGTGACACTTGTCCCTTCCAATATGACCAACTCGAACCCCCATGGAGTTGATGTGACGTGAGGGGGCGGCTTCGAGTTGTATGAGGAGTATGTGAGCGTTAATGTGTTTTGATTTTTGATTTTTGATTTTTGTTTATTATTTTGTTTTTTTAATTTTGTTTTGATTTAATATGTTTATTTTTAATATATATATTTTATATGTTTTCGTTTATTTTAATATTTGTGTTTTTTTATTATTATTTGTTTTTTGTTATATGTTTTATTTAATTAATATATGTTTTTTATTTGTTTTTTTTTAATTATGTTTTATATTGTTTTGTTTAATTTATATGTTTTATATTAATTTGTTTAATTTATATGTTTTCTATAATTTGTTAATGTTGTTTTATTTTAATGTTTAATTAATAAAACACTAACCTAATTACTAATTTAAACAACTAACTTAACTACTAATTATTAATTAATTACTAACAAGACTAACCTAGCTTATTAATCTAATTACACTAATTCAACTATTAATCAATCTAATTATCCATTTATTATCCTAAGTTTGTTTATTCATGCAAGGATAAAGTTGGTGAAGGGGTGAAGAAATGAAGGGTGAGGGACTGAAGGGTGCAGCAGTGGATGAAGGATGCGGCAAGGTGATGGAGGATCGGGTGAAATGGATGGAGGGGGGAAGTGGAATCAATTGAGCCTAGTAAGCCAGATGTCTTCATCACGGGAGAAACACCAAATAAGAAACCAAAGAATGGAGTTACCTATGATTATAGGACCCCAACACAAGGCAAGGCATGTCAAGGAAAGGCATGTCAAGGAAAGGCATGTCAAGGCAAGGCGTGGCATGTTAAGGCAAGGCATGGCATATCAAGGTGAGGCAAGGCATGGAATGTCAAGGAAAGTTATGTCAATGCAAGGCATGGCATGTCAAGCAAAGGCAAGGAAAGGCTAGGCATAGAATTTTTTATGATCTTTACTAACGTTTATTAGAATTGTTGAATGTTTTACATCATTGGAATGACATATTAGTTGTAACTTAGTTGATATTTTATTATTGTATGTGCACTTTGGTATGATGTAATATGATTATCGTTTCATTTCATATGTTGTAATATTAGATATTTAACAGAGAAATTAATTATTGCATGAAATAAATAACAACTTTTCATTCTAATTGTTTGTTTTTGCAGAACAAGGATCTTCCAGAAGATTCAGATCATCCTAAACAAATAGATCTAGATCGTGATGTTGGTTTCGATTCTAAGATGGAAGATTGTTCTCACGATGACACAGACACATATGATAGTGATTCCATTTCCGATGCAGATGATGATGATGATGATCATGATGATCATCATCACGATGGTGATGATGATATTGAGGCAGTTGTTGATAGCATCCAGTGACATTCATGATCATATAGATTACATCACGAATCATTTTTTATATATTTTTATAATGCCTCTTTTCATGGTTACTATCATATGTATCATTTTCACGGCCTCCAGTACCATATTATTGAGTTGTATCATTTTGACATGTTTCATGTTGACTTATATCATTTGGACATGACGTATCATATTGACTTGTATCATTTTGTCTTACATAATCTATCATTTTTATTTATATCATTTGTACATGATGTATCATTTTGACTTATGTTGATTGTTGGACATGTATCATTTTCATATGATGTTGATCTACTGGTATATATATTTGACTTTCACTTGTTTTAGTTATATATGATGATGATCTTATCAATATTGACTCGTCAACTTTTATATATTGAAAGTGGTTGATGATTTTTGGATGCATATTTATTACATATGATTGTTTTGATTTAATGCTCATGATGGATGTTGTCAAATTCACTTAAATTATAGATATTTGACTCACTTTTTTTAATTATCGATGATGATCATGTTATAATAATTATCTTGTTATTTTATATATACTAAATGTTGTAGATTATACTTTGATGGAGATTTAATAAGTATAATGATGTTTTTAATTTGTATGGATGTACCTTTCCCTAAAAAATTATTTATAAATGTTATCCTATAAAATATTTCAAATGCATTTATATGACTTACTGTATAATCGTATACGTTATTTAAGAGACATGATATATTTAATTAGTTAAATTGATATAAAACATATTAAATTAATAACTATAAGAAAAACAAGAAGCATTGTTGGAATCAAGAAAGGAAGAAACAATGGAAATCAAACTGGAAGCCACACCAGAAGAAAAAATGGAACCCAAACCAGAAGCAAAACGGGAAGAAAAATGGGAAGCAAAACTAGAAGAAAAACTAGATGTAAAATTGGAAGCCAAACTGGAAGAAAAATTGGAAGCCATATCAGAAGCAAAACTGTAAGCCAAACCAGAAGCCAAAATGGAAGTAAAATTGGAAGGCATATTAGAAGAAAAAATGGAAGCAACACCTGGTGTTATTCCTGGTGCCAAATTGGAAGCAAAATTCAAAGCCATATCAGAAGAAAAATTGGACGTAAAATGAGAAGCTAAAAACAGACATAAAAACGGAAGCAAAATTGGAAGGCATATCAGAAGAAAAATTGGAAGCAACAATTGACACTATTCTTAGAGCTAAACCTGGCGCTATTCCTGGTGCTATTCTTGTTGCTAATCCTGGCGCTATTCCTGGCGCTAAACCTGGTGCTATTCCTGGCATTATTTTTCTAGTGCTAAATCTGGCACAATTATAAAAATTCCATATTGCACCCCGTTTTGCGCTAGAAAAGGTGTCTAATTCATGGAGTAAAATACACTAAATTCTAGCGTTATTTTAGGCGCTAATTGTCTGTTATGTTGTAGTGTTTCAAGACCATGCCTTTGTATCTCAGGTAGACTATGGGTTTTCTTAGGTAGATGTTCATCCACATTACTATTTGTCGGCTCATGTTGCAACTACCTTTGTATATCCGATAGGCTTTGCAACAATAATGCATTTATTTCAATTTGCTTCTCTTGTTCTTTCATTAGCCTCTCATTATCAACCTTAAAGATTTGTATATATGTCATGAGACTTCTTATGGTTTCAGCCAAGTCTGGAGGGGTTTATACCACTCTCCTTTCATGAGACTCTTCTTCTCTGTTATGGGACCCTTCCCCCATTTCACAATAGGTCACCATCCTTTACTTTTATAGATTTTCCTGGAAATCCACTAACCGATTAAGTGTTGATAATCTACATTTTTTTTAGTTACTTATCCATTAGATCATGGACAACGTATAAAATAAAATTTTATAAGCTTAAATCAACTTTATTATTTAGCATATAACCACAACTTATAGTTCGTATTTAAACATGTAAAAACAACATAATGTCTCATCGCTCTTTTCAGTAATAAATTTAAAATAATCCCTCAGAAATAGTGATGAAGGATCATCACCAGTCTTGATCTTTGATGGTTATTTGTGTACTTAGTGAAGAATTTGTTGAATTCCAAATGCTAGGTAAAATAGTGAATCAGGGACCGTTAGATTAAAATATCGATTAAGATCCATCATTGGTTCGTGGAATTCCTGATCAAATCACCGACAAGCTAAGATATAATAATGATTGTTGATCATGATCAGATCAACGATCCACATCATAATTGTGCATCGTGGAAATAATCATGGATCACGTGTAAGGATTGATGGTTCATATCAAAGGTGCACTCTTAATTTACATGGGAGTTAATCATAGACATGTGGACATCACTAAATCCACAACGACACTCTTGAGGGTGGTTTCATTGCTACCTCTTGACCTCCCACTATACTACGAAGAAATAACACTTAGTGAAAAGTGGTAAAGTGCTCAAAGGAATAAGTGCTTGGTCATAGGGATTGGTTTTATGGGAAAGAGATTAGTGCCATGCCTATAGTATTGAGATTGTTGGCCCACGCATAGGCCATAATTGATTGCTTGATAAATTTGGCATAATCCAAGAAAATTTTGGTCCACCAATTACAGATGTTAATAGACTCTTATGATTAGAGTAGGGTAGGGTTCCCTTCCACTTAAAAGTTTTCTAAGAATTTTATCGGACTCTTTCATGAGCCCAAGACAGCCAAGTGTTGTAACTTGGCTCTGATACCACTATGTAATATACCTGACCCTCTAAGTATCTTTTAAGGGAAATGGAGTAATAAATTTCATTTCTTCTAGTCTTCTAAATTATCTTTTATAAGCACAACATCGTCTTCTTCTTGTCGAGAGTTTTCCGATGACTATAATTTTTCTCAAAACTAAGCTCAGGATTAAAAGTTATAGCCTCTCAAATTTTTTTAGGCTTTCTTTGACCAACAACTAGCTTTTCTCCATATGGCATGCACATGGCTTCTTATTACACGTTCCATCCAACGTGGCAGTTGCCACCTACATGCTCATTCCATGGGCCTGATCCCTTGGACCACCTCCTTCGTCATCGGGATTTATCATCCCATGGTTCACTCCCCCTATCAAAACTTCGACGATGATACACAAAAGAGCACCTTAACCAAATCCTACCAATCTCATCTCTTGGTCTTTGTGGTTCAAAGCACGTGTTAGCACTAGGAATCACCCTCAAACTGTAATAAGGATAAGCCTAGTACCCATCAATTTATACAGTAAATGTAAATGAGTTTTAGGTGGTCAAATGGAGAAAAATCAATAATAATAATGTTCTAACTCAGTCATTAGGACTAGCATGCATAAGAAATTGAGGTCTGGAATCAACTTCAGTCAGTAAGTTGGAGTAAAGGTGAATAGGAGGAAGACTTCAGTGAGAAAGTGTAGAGGTCTACTATGAACATCATATTTTCCAGGAGCCTAAGGAGGAAATACTTAAACACAAGGTCCTCTTGGATTCAAAATTAAAGGAAGCTGAAAGAAATCATAACAGTACTATAATCAAACATTTATCATAATACGGTTACAACAATCCATGTGAATAAATCAAACATGAACTCTCTCAGTATCAGAGGAAAATAAGATGGAGTAAGAAGGCTGACTTAGATTAACCGAGATGTCTCAAAAACAAATACATAACCAGAGAACCAATTGTTCGCAATCAAAATATTACAATATCAGGGAGCCTAGCTCAACCATTCCACCATAACAAAATATCAAAACTGCCTATATATACTAAAATGTTGCAACCACCAGGAATATGATCAGATCACTACCTTCAAAGACTTCATTCGACACCCACTATGTCAGGTTGTGCAGACCTCATTATGTCAGACGCGAGCCAGGCATAATTATGTGCTTTACAGGAAAATTTTCCCATAAGGAAGCTTCAGATCGTAAGTGTGCCTTCAAGGATGCTCTCTGCAACGTTTTCCATTTATGGGATGAGGCGAGGTCTCAACTACTTCCCACAATATTCAATAACTGTCTTCATTGGGATTAGGACTAGGCCTGACACCCATAACTGTTCTCAGACGGTGCTAATGACTCCTGCGAGTCCATCTTGACGCCTCAAGGCCATGAATGGTCTTTGTCTATGTGAGCTTTGCAGGTGGTAGTCTGATAGTGTATGTGCAGAGGTGATGTGGAATGAGGTGCTTTCAGACTTTGGCACAACTCCTCTCCATCGCTCCATCCTCAATGTGACCTAGGGTCATGACCCTACGCAATTGCACGATTGTGGGCACTACCAAGGGTGGTCTGAAATCAAACCGATTTTGTCCCCATAATTCACCATGAACTTCCACGCGTCCCTTTCCAAAAACCACGGTTCAGATTGCGGCCCACCCTTAAAATTTTAAAATGTGCGCACCTTTCGACCCCGTAATGGAGTGTGACCATTGATATTATGATCTGAGATGAGGCTTCCTTATCAGCGACCCATATCTGGCACTTTGGATTGATGGATCAAATATTTCCTTTTCGAATCAATGGCTGAGATCTGCTTTGCGAATCGACCTTCGAGAATTTCAATTCTCAAACCACATTTCCCTCTAAGAAAAACCTCTAGAGATGAGGATCTAATGACGCGTGGAATTTTGGATAATTAAATGGTCCAGATCTATTTCGGGCTTCGGCCATTGATTTTGGGCCTGGAATGAGTCTCTCTGAGTGTTGTGCTTTGTGCTCATGGTCGTGGCCTGCGGCCCTTGACAACTTTATGCGATAACATTTGGCTCCACAGGGGATGTCATTCTCACTACGAGCTACCAAGAATAAGCAATTCCAGTCGCCTTATGAATTGGGTTATGGATTCGATATCAAAACATTTCACCAAAGGCTGACATGTACACTATTCTACTTATAAAAAGGAAAACAAACACCCATGCTCCATAAAGAGATTATTTATGTACAAAACCTAAACTAACTAACTTTCACAATGGGCTAGGTGAAGGAAAACTTCCACCATAGTCATTCAAACTGTTTGATCACTAAATCCTTCACTTCACTGCAAATGATCCATAAGAAATAAGAAAAGTGTGATAGATGGCTAATTTAATTCTTATGATCACCCATATTACCTTCAAATGTTGATAAAAAGATCAAGCTTGCATGCTCCAAAACATTTGAAAAGTATAACTTTATGTACTCATTGAAAGGGTCACAAAACTGAAGGCAACACATGATTAACTTATGAAAGGTTATCTTCACTATTTTAAAGCTGCTGACAACGTTCTTGATGTCCTCTACAGGCACACTTGATTGAATGATAGCCACAGGCATCTATGGGTCAAATAGATACTTACTGTGAACTGTAGGTACAAGTGGAAGAAGGATGGACATAGGTGGTTGTTGATCCACTAATGAATGTGGATTTATTTTGGGCTACGAATAAACGATCTCTTCACATGCCTCAACTAAGGTCCGCTCCTGATCAAAACTTTGGGTTATGTCTTTTGTGACAAGGCCAACCTTTGCATCATCCTTACTGTCTTCATAGTGATCAAATATAAGATAATATTGTTGCTCATCATCAGTAGAATATTTATTAAAAATGGGTTTCCCTTCACATCTATGATCAACCTTTAAAACAGTAATTTCATCAAGAATATAACTTTTAAAAATATCCATTTCAAGAACAGTAGTAACTGTTGCTTCCAGTTGTTCATACACATGATTTTCATCAAGATAGGGTTTCTCATTGATACCTTCTTTGAAGACAAAATCATCCACAGTCTTTCCTTCATAAGGAAAACAAGTAAAAACCCCCTCATGTTCAGAGTTGATATGATACTGACCTTGAATCCTACCACAAGCTCAGAGGTTCTCCTCCACTTCCTCAGCATCCATGAACAACTGTGATAAAGATGTAGATTTTCTTTCCCTAAGATAAACAACAAGGTCAGAGTGTTGAGACACTATGTAATACACCATGGCAGTGGTATCATAAGGTTTAATTTCTAGGGGCAGGTTGCAATACAAGATATGAAACCTTCGATTAAAAGTAGACAAAAGTTCCATTTTTCCCCTTCTCAAAGTAGTGAATTCATGTAGGTATTGATCAAATGACTTGTTCTCACCCCAATACCTTAAAACTGTATTGCATAATTCAACCCAGGAACCAATGGAGTCATCTCCCAAACCCTTAAACCATACACTAGCATCTCCTAACAAGGATTTGGAAAACAACCTCATGGTAACATCCTCATAAATTATCTCAAACTGATCAATAAAGTTTTCGAAAGCCTCCACATGCCTCTCAACTATAACATGATCCTCTCTAGAAAAATGAGGAAAGTACTTAAAGAAATCAAGAGGATAAGGATGAAGATGATATGGAAGCTTTAAAGGTTTAAACAACTTGTCTCTGATTCTAGTTTGAAAATTAGTGGGCTGAATATGAGGTTTATCACACTGATGGCAAGGCTCAATAGTAACAGTAGGATGTGATGAGATTTGAGGAGGTTTTGGATTAGTTTCAAACTCCTCAGGGCTGCAAGGGTGATTGAGTTCAGGAGTGGTTTCAATATGAAGCTCATGTTTATGAGTAGGCTGAGCTGAGGATATAATATCAACATCTACAACACAGGCATACAGCAGGTCTACTTCTTCCAAGGATGGATATATAAAGGAAGGTTGGTGATCAAGAGAATAAACAAAGAAAAATATGATCATGTTTATATGTGAAGGGAAAAAAAAATGAGTTGATAAAGAACAACAAAAGTTCACGAAGAAAGCTCATAAGATGATACCTAGTCATTCTCTTCATTTTTCTGTCAATAGGATCCTCCCCAGTGGATTCTCTGGTGTGGAGTTGCCAGGTATATGATTACAGTCAATTTTTTGTATCCCTCCCTTGTCTACCATCGAGAGTTGGATCTATGTCATTCTTCCCAGGGAGCTCTTCAATCTGTTCAAATCCGTCCCTCACAACGACGTCATTTATGTTAGCACTAGGAATCACCCTCACATTCTAATAAGGATAATCCCAATACCCATCATTTTATACAGTAAATGTAAATGAGTTTTAGGTGGTCAAATGGAAAAAAACTCAATATTAATAACATTCTAACTCAGTCAACAGGACTAGCATGCATAAGCAATTGAGGTCTGGAATCAACTTCAGTCAGTAAGTTGGAGTAAAGGTGAATAGGAGGAAGACTTCAGTGAGAAAGTGTAGAGGTCTGCTATGAACATCAGATTTTCCAGCAGCCTAAGGAAGAAAAACTTAAACACAAGGTCCTCTTGGATTCAAATTTCAAGGAAGCTGAAAGAAATCATAACAGTACTATAATCAAACATTGATCATAATATGGTTACAACAATCCATGTGAATCAATCAAGCATGAACTCTTTCAGTATCATAGGCAAATAAGATGGAGTAAGAAGGTTGAATTAGAATAACCAATATGTCTCAAAAACAAATACATAACTAGAGAACTAGTTGTTCTCAATCAAAATATTACAATATCAGGGAGCCTAGCTCAATCATTCCACCATAACAAAATATCAAAATTGCCTATATATACTAAAATGATACAACCACCAGGAATGTGATCAGATCATTTCCTTCAAATCCTTTAGTCGATGTTCGCTTTGTCAGGTTGTATAGACCTCATTATGTTAGACATGGTCCAGGCATAATTATGTGCTTTACAGGAAAAATTGCCCATAAGGAAGCTTCAAATCGTAAGTGTGCCTTCATGGCTGCTCTCTGCAACGTTTTCCATTTATGGGATGAGGCGAGGTCTCAACTATTGCCCACAATCTTCAATAACTGTCTTCACTGGGATTAGGACTGGGCCTGACACCCATAACTGTTCTCAAACGATGCCAATGACTCCTGCGAGTCCATCTTGACGCCTCGAGGCCATGAATGGTCTTTCTCTGTGACCAATGCAAACTTTGTAGGTGGCAGTCTAATGGCGTATGCGCAAGGGTGATGTGGACCGAGGTGTTTTCAAACTTTGGCACAGATCCTCTCCATCACTCCATCCTCAATGTGACCTAGGGCCATGACCCTACGCAATTGCGTGATTGCGGACGCTACCAAGGGTGGTCTGAAAGAAAACCAATTTTGTCCCCACAATTCACCATGAACCGCCATGCATCCCTTTCCAAAAACAACGGTTTCGATCTCGACCCGCCCTTAAAATTTTAAAATGTGCGCACCTTCCAACCCCGCAATGGAGTGTGACTGATGATCTTGTGATCTGAGATGAGGCTTCCTGATCAACGACCCAACTCTGGTGCTTTGGATTGACGGATCGAATCTTCCCTCTTCGAATCAATGACTGAGATCTTCTTCGCGAATCAGCCTTTGGGAATTTCAATTCACAAACCATATTTCCCTCTAAGAAAAACCTCTGGAACTGAGGATATGATGACGCGTGGCATTATGGATAATTAAATGGTCCAGATCTATTTCAAGCTTCAGCCATTGATTTCGGGCCTAGAATGAGTCACTCTGAGTGTTGTGCTTTGCGCTCATGGCTACGGCCTGCGACCCTTGACAACTTTATGTGATAACAACATGTTGGCAATAACAATTGGCACGAAGGTTAACGCCCAGATTCCCAATGGTTTTCACGGCACATGGATGTGACCCACTAGATCTACGGTGGAGGTTTGACCTCTTCCCTCCACTGATCATTGCTTATTGTTAGCTCCAATTTCCATCATCGACGATGATTATTTCATCGGCGACGACATTTCTCGATCAAACGTGACCTCACCATTCTCCCATATTCCAACAACGATGCTTCTGGATCCAATGATCCATATCTCCTCGTCATATCTCCAAAGAGATCAATAGATAGCATCACTTTTCCTCTCCAGACCCTCATCAATCATTCAA
>ML839962.1:42535-59804 GCA_009831015.1 Picea engelmannii | reverse complement strand
TTATTTCAAGTTAGGGTTGTTGACTAATCCAAAACTAGTCATGTGAGTCTAAAGTAAAGTTTGATGAAAATGCTAGTCTCTTGATGTTAAATTAAGGAAGGTTTGCATGTATGTGATCATATACACCAGGTATATTACAGAGTTACAAATCATATTTGGATGATGAAATTGATGAGGGCTTTTGGTTGAGGTACATGGTTGACACAGGTAGTTGATGAGTTGGCACATACACGAGGTGTATAGTTGATGATGTTGGTACATCTCGATGAGTCATAGTTGATGAGTAGTTGATACATGATTGGTACATGCTTGGTATATGGTTGGAGGCACTTGTTAGTAGTATTGTTGACACATGGTTTATGGATGATATAACATACTTGTATTGGTATATTATTAGAAGCACATATTGATCGTGGTGATGATTATGAGTTGTTGTCTTATGCTTGGTTGATGCACATCTTTGAGAGTTGTCTTGGTAATTGATATTGGTGAATAGATCTGATTTGGTTGATAAGATTGATGAGACGGGTTGTTGTGATAGGTTTTTTGGACAGATAGTTGTGACAGGTTATTCGTACAAGTTTGGTGCATGGTTGATGCACATGTTTATGGTACAGGTTGATTACAGGTTGTTTGGTACAGGTTGGTTCATGGTTGATGCACTTGTTTATGGTACAGTTTGATTACAGGTTGAGGTACAGGTTGATGCATGGTTCAGTTTATTGGTACATGTTGTTTGGTGCAGGTTGATTGGTACAATTTTACAACAATATATATCTCATAGTGATAGTGTGACAGTGGTTCCATCATTCTACTTATATACCAGGGCGGTTGGACAGGGAAAGGACATGTGGTTGTAGCCACCTTTCGGTTGTAGCCAGAGAACATAGGGGGTTGTAGCCTCCTTTTGGTTGTAGCCAGAGAATTGGGGAGTTGGAGCTTCCATCAGGTTGTAGATTGAGAAAATAGGGGGTTGGAGTCTCCTTCCAGTTGTAGGTGGAAAGCAAAGGAAGTTGGTGCTTCCAATGAATGCAATTCTTAAAGACATATAAGAAAACAAATTCCGTGGTTTTTTCCTGCTTTGGGTTTCCACGTAAAACACTGGTGTACTGTGTATGTGTATGATTGCTCATTTGTTCATTTTTTATTTACTTTGTAACTATTGGATGATAATGCTACATTGATATAACACTTTCATTTTATGGTAAAAAGGATTGCATTTCTCTATTACTGATTCACCCCCCCTGTCAATAATCCAACAGTTACGTATGCAAGGGTTATTCCTGTGTGCATAATCATTCGATTAATCATAGTGAAAGAATTCTTGGATTTAAGGAGAAAAACTCTGGTGTGCTCTTTCTAATCTCGGAATAGAGGGAAGAAAAGGGAAGAAGAAAAAGGGACAAAAAACAAATAATCTTATCTAACAACAGTACTGAAGCAGATATAAATTCCAGTGATTTCGTCAAGGGGGGGCATCATAACAACTATGTAACTTGATTTTTATTGATTAACAATACTTGCAGAATAACATCGCTGTGGAAAAACTGATCCATAATTTTATTTCTGACAAGAAAAGAAGTCAATAAAAGAAATAAAACAACATAAATGAAACAAAAAAAATAAAATAACAAGGTAAAATCAAAGTAATAAAACAAACTATAGTACAGGAGTAATTCCATACATCATTTAAACTTTCAAGTTGGTTCCACATAGTGTTTTAAGTGGGAACCGTTGGTGCTCTAGGAAAACAATTTCTCTTCCAAGTCCTTTAGAATATAAGAGTTTGCGCCTAGGACAAAAGTGATTTTAAAAGGAGACACCCATAACTTTTGGAACTTTGAATGCCTTCCTCTATCAACATGAGCTGAATCCCATAGAAAGACTTTCTCATTAACCTTGAATTTGACAACTTTTTCACTTTTATTGAAATATCTTTTAACAATTTGTTGTCTTCTCTTTATGTTATCCAAGGCATGCGTCCTTTGTTCCTCTAAAGCCAAGAGTGCATTTATCGTTTGAAAGATATTGGAAGAATTTAATTCTTCAACCTGTAGCATTAACCTTAGAGACGAAAGTTCCATCTCGGTAGGAAGAATGGATTTTTGACCATAAACAAGTTGGAAGGGAGTGCAACCAGTGCTTACCTTGGTGGTAGTACGATATGCCCAAAGGGAGCAAGTGAGGAGAGTGTGCCATTGACGAGGCTTATCTTCAATGAGCCTCTTGATAATTCTAACCATATTTTTGTTAGTAGACTCATCTTTCCCATTCCCTTGAGGATACTAACCTGATGAGGTAAAATGTTTAACTCCCAATTTAGCTAGAAACTGAGTCAACTTAGCAAAAATAAAAGCGGGATCGTTGTCTGTAATAATTTCCAAAGGAAGGCCAAATCTGGAAAAAATATTAGTCTCAAGGAAAGAAATCACCTGCCCATCCTATGAATGCTTAAGTGGGACAACCTCAATCCATTTTGTAAAATAATTTGTGGCTGTCAAGATGAAAAATTTCCCTACTGATGATGGAGGATTAATAGGACCGATAAAGTCCAAATCCCATTTTGAAAAAGGAAATTTGGGGAGGACATGTTGCAAAGTAATGAAAAAAATACGTTCTTTCCCAGTGAAATTCTGGCACTTGTTACAAGATCTTGAAAAATTATAAGAATCACAGAAAATTGAAGGCCAATAGTACCCTTTCTTGATAATATTAAAAGCAATAGTCTTAGCAGAAAAGTGGCCACCCACATGAATGACGGAATTTGACGATCCATGGGTCTCTTGTAACAATTTCCGTGCTTCCTCATTATTCACACAAGGAAGTAATATACCATCGACATATCTCCTAAACAAGAAGTCTCCTAAAATGATGTCTCTGGAAGATTCAAGATGAAGCCTTCTCCTTTGATGAGTATTTAAGTTATCTGGACGTCTATGATTTTGCAAGTAATATACCAGATCTTTGTACCAAGGATGTTCAACTACAGAAATGATTTGACTGTCAATGTAAAACAATGCTGACATAGGATTATCTTGTTCATCAGTTTCTTCACTTGCTTCAACATATTGAGCCAAGTGAAGGGCTAAGTCACATCCATTAATGGTTTTAGAAGTCACGATGGTTAAATCATGCTCCTAGATCTTTGCAATCCAATGTGCAAGATTCCATGAAAGATAAGTCTGTGAGAGAAAAATCTTGATAGCATGTAAAGGGAATTTTACCGGTGTGTGCTTACCTAAGATAAAGTTGCGAGATTTCTCAACAACTCTAACAAGAGAGAAAGCATGTTTTTCAATGTAAGAATATTTGAATTCATCATCTGACAAGCTTTGAATCATGTAAGATATTGGTTTTTCATTATCTTGGTCATCACATTGTATGAGGATAACAAATACTACTTCCTATGTGGCATTAGTATATATAATAAATTCTTTCACAAAATACAACTTTGCCAAAATCGGTGCAGACCTGATTACCTTCTTAATCCTTACGAAAGAACTTTTAACGTCATCATTCCAAGAAAAGGAGCGATCTTGCTTAAGAATATTGTGAATTGGTTTGACCATTACAATAAAATCAGGAACAAACCCACAAACGAAGTTGATAATGCCCATAAAGGCTTGAACCTCTTTTTTGGAAGTAGGAGCAGGAAGATTTAGGATAACAACAATCCTTTCGGGATCAATGCTTATTCTTGAATCAGAGACAATGTTCCCAAGGATATTTCCCTTGATAACGCCGAAGATAGACATAGAGGGATTTAAAGAAATGCTGAATTTCCTGCATCACATGAGAACATTTCTAAGATGACCAAAATGATTTGATCGGTTTTTTGAATATACGGTTAAGTCATCAAAATAAATATGATTAATTTTTCTAATGAGATCGTCAAAATCTATTTGCATAGATATTTGGAAAGTGGCACCTGCATTAGATAAGCTAAAAGGCATACGTTCATAAGTGAATGTGCCCCAACGTGTAATAAAAGTGGTTTTGATATTTATTTATCCTTTTTACCTTGATCAGATTATAACCAGAAAAACTATTAAGTAAGGACATCATCCGTGACCTTGTAACTTGTTGAAAAATCATTTCCATATTAGGGAGAGGAAAATGGTCTTTCACGCTAGCTCTATTTAATGCACGAAAATCAATGCATAGTCTGATTTGACCAATTGTTTTTCGAACGAGAACCAAATTGGAAACCCACTCATAATACTTAACAGGGAAAATTATCCCAGCCTTCAAGAGTTTTTCCAACTCCTTCCTAATAGTTGCTTCCAGTGCAGGGTTAATGGGTCTTTGTTTTTTCCTAACCGATTTTATTCCTTCCTTGATAGGAATGACATGTTGTATAAGAGAAGGATCAAAACCACAAAGATCATCATAAGACCAAGCAAAAATATCTTGAAATTCATGAAGTAACTCAATGAACTTCAATTTCTCTTCGTCAGTACATTGGGAACCTATCTTAACATTATTTGGACAATCAAGTTTCCCAATGTTCAAGAAAATGGTTTCACCCACTTTCCTTTTCGACTCCTCTTCTTTATGTTTTTCTTTGTTGCCTACATCACTCGATGAAAATGAACTCTCTAGAGGAGTCAAGCCCTTCAAAATTTTGTTATCTTCCATTGATATAATCTCCTTGGGCTTATAAGGTTCATTTTTTATGAAAGCATATATGATTTAATCACTAGGGAAGACCTTCCATGACTCTACATTGTCAGGGATATGAGGGCGATACAAAGATTTAAAAGTGCAATCAAGTCTTTGTAGAATATTTTTCCGAGTAGGAGAGGCTGGAAAAAAAGCTAGACTGTCAACCATTGAGTTCAATTCCCTTGTGACATGAGTGATGTTAAAAGATATTAAGTTCGAGATAAGCGCCCAAACAATTTGGGTGTAGTGTTTCATTAACTTGTTGCTAGGAAAATATATCTTATGTACAAGGTTTACAACAAGTTTAGAGTCTCCCAAAATTGTAAGGTGACCACAACCTAAATTATAGGCATTTTCAATGCCTAGCAGTAATGCTTCAAATTCGGTGGCGTTGTTTGTGCAAGCAAACTCTAACCTATAGGAAAAGTTGTGAATTTTACCTACAAAAGAGTACAAGATAATGCCAACTCCATTTCCTTCATTGGATCATGAACAATCAAAGTGCATATGCCACATCCCATCCTCTAGGTCGATTTGTTCCAAGGTAGTGTTTTCCTCATTGACAAATATGGAGTACACTCCTAGGTCCTCTTCTATATCATTTACATTAGGCTGTGTGATGCTTTCTATATAAGGTGAAATTATTCCCTCCCTTAGGACTATGATGTTCTTACCATTCTGAGGAACATATAAGTGTGTCCCGTCGAGTGAGAGGTATCCACCTGCCAAATATTTCTATTCTCTTCCTAAGATGATTGATTAATTACTCACTAGAATGTTAATTACCTGAATATTAAAGGTTTTCCTTATTTCAGGATGCACACACAAAACCAAGGTCACGTCCTTGATCTCATCTATGGTCGATTGTTGTAAACTTTTATAAGATATCATGCTTCTAGCATTTTCATTTGTACAAGACAAGCCTAGCTCTTCCATAATAAGTTTCGACATTACGCTTGGGCCTGAACTGCCCTCAATCATACAACAATGGGCTATTTTGTCCATAATCTTTACAAAAATGAAAAATGGAGGATTTTTTGCAGAGTGTCTAAAATTATTTACACCTAATTTATTTACAGTTGATTCCTCTTCGTTTACCTCTTCAGAGAGATTGGCTATGATGGAAGTTTTTCCTTCCATGAAAATTTTTAGATGCTTTTGTTTCTCAGGGACGAAAACCATGTCCAAAAGAGAAGCATCAACCTTGATATTAGCCAATTGATTGAGAATGTTGTATTTGGAAGAGGGTATAGGGGAGGGAGTTCCTTGTCTGTCAAAAGTTTTTGTAACTTGTGCAGTAGTAGCAGGTGAAGATGAGCTTGGGGTAGAAGAAGTACAAAGGGGATCATATTTTACTTTTGAAGCATAGGATTTATTCCTAGTGTTTATGATCATGAAATACTCTCGTTCTTTGAAATCTAGAACAACAATGGTAGTTTCAATCCTTTTACCAAATATTTTATTTCTAGCGCTCTTCTTTACCTAACAAGTACTTTCCTCATGGTGTTCCTCACAAAAGTTACACCAACTGTGAGGCATGTTGGCTTTAGGCTGAAAGTTGTTTTCATTAGGATTCCTAAAGGGTGGTGAAGAAGAAGATGAGACCCTAGGAGTAAGTGAAGGGACATTTCCATTTCTCTCATACACTATCATTTAGTTATTCATATCTTGTACAAGATGTAAGAGGGAAGACATGTCCTTTTGTTTAATTGAGTCTCCCTTGGGAAGACCCGTTCTTTCAAGCTGTTATTCATACTATAAACAATTATGCAGAGTAGAACCAAGTTTGTCAATGGACTTTTCTTCAAGCCTATGACGGTAAGGGGAAGGTAGAGAATTATAGTAATGCATAAAAGAAACTTGGTTCTGAGGGAGAATAAGTTCGAGAATTTGGTTATATAACTTGGTGAAACATAAGTTGAAATACTTGATAGTTTCGCTGTCTTTGTACACAAATTTATTATATTCATGTAATTGTTCAGCTGGGCTCTTAGACTGCCCATAAGCTGATTTGAACCAATAAACTAAATCCTCACAAGTGGAAATAATCTTGGGAGGAATATCAAAGAAATCTGCCACTGCTTTCCCTTCAAGGGAATTAACAACTAAGCACATACAAGTATCATTGTCATTAGCTCCTATATTGTGTCAGGAATTAAAGAATGCCACCAATTGTTCATTTGTAGTGACTGTGTTATTTCCAGAAAACTTAGGGAGATGCTATTTGAATTTAGCAAGTGGATGAGTGGTAGGTGCTATGTTTAGAGGGGAGGATACATGCCACAGGGTAGTAGTAGCATCCTCTTCGAATTGAAAGAGCCCATACTTTTTAATGAACTTGGAAGGGCATGTAGTTGATTGGACTGGAATTTCATGACTATATAGGCTTCCAATCACTGATGAGGCCGAAGGTTGGGAAGTTGAGGCACCTCCAGTGCCACCAGAGCCATTTCCAGATGCCATTTGGTGAACGATGGGTAAGGGAGAGAAAGACGATTTGGCTGAATCAAACAAATTTCTCTTTAAGTACCTTGTTGGGTTGACAAAACAACATTTCTTCTTCCTATTTTAGAAATGGGGTTGATCTCAACTAATAAACCTCTTCTTCTCCTAGGGATGCGAGGGTTTAAGGACATGAAAAGAGGATAAAAAATTTAGGAAAAAGAAATATATGACTGGATCCTAGGCTGTCTTTGCCTGGCTTCCCAATGTTCTTAGACACTTATGTCTCGTTCAATCACTGACCATGAGCATTGAAGCTCAGCCAGGGTGTTAGCAGTCTCTAAGATGGTATTGAATAAGGTTAAAGTAATACTGGTTTGGTATTTAAGACCGGGATCAATATTGGGCTTCCTTGTAACCGGTACTATCATGAAGAAAAGAAAACAATCAAAGAATCAAAAGTAGAAACATAAAAATATTCAATGATAATGCGAATTCAATCAACTAGAGAGATATGGAAGATCTCCCCAGTATGGTCACCAAATAAAATGTTGAGAAAAAGATATGAATTATCTTACCCAAGCATTTTCGAATCTTTTTTGGCTAGGACAAGATAGCCGGGAATATCACCCTATGCTTTACAGCCTCACAAATAACTTCCCAATCCACAAGTATTAATTACCGGGGTTTACGATGATTTATTAATGGAAATAATGTTGCAAAAATAAAATAAAATTTTAGTTTTAGTTTCTAAAACATATGCACATTACATAAAGTAAATATGCAGATAAAAAAGAAATAGTGACCAAGTCATAAATCCACACAAATGAGACATAATAGAAATCTGATTTATTTCATTCCAAGAAATCAAAAGTGTTTTTCTATTTACAAAACCCCTGTGGGGGCATGGACCAAAGTCTAATTTAGAGATCCCCGATGAAAACCATACAAAAGGACCTTGACAAGAAGTAAAAACTGAACTTTATGATTTGGATAAACTTGCCACATACTGCTACCAATTTGACTTTGCACAATATCCTTTACTAGCTATGAAATTTAATCCATAAACATACAAGTATACACAAACTATCAAAGATAGATCAACACCTCTAAAACAAGCATATGAATGATATGGTTCAACTTTGAACCTTGTTGTCTACAATAGGACCTTGCTATAAAAAAGAGAATTAGGCTTTGAATAACTCAAGAATGAATGAAAAATGAACTATCTCATGTAAACAAAAGAGCAAACCTTAGTATTGCTTTCTCCTTCTATTGTCCTCTTGTTCTTTCTTCTCATTTTGCTTTTATGCATTCCAAATAAGTTGAAGTAGTTCAAATACGTTTTGAACTTAACTAATTTTAGTTAAGTTAGTTGAACTTAACTAATTTTAGTTTAGGAGAAATAATAATAATAATAATAATAGTTAAGGGTCTTTATTTGATAATAACTAAGTATTTGGGACCCCTTGTGACTCCCTTCTTTTATTCTTTACAAAAATAAACACAATTAGATAATCATTTAAACACATGCCACCTTGTAGTTCCCATAAATACTTCCAAAATTTGAATATTAAATATAAAAAATAATTCTAATCATATCCGAAAATATGTAAATAACCACAATATAAAAAAAAATAGCTTGCTGTCCAAAACTTCGTGCAGACCATTGTCTTCAACAATTCAATCATAAACACATAAATTAAAATCCATACTTTCCACTTTGAGAGGCAATCTTTCTTCTATCACCACTGTCCCCTTTGGACTTCCCGGAAGTAGCCTTTGGTTGATTTGAACCTTGAGTATTTATCTCACTAATAACATGGGAACAATCATCCTTCAGATGCATATATGAGGACACTAATTTTGATGAGTCATTTGAAGGAGACGAAGGGGATGCACCAACTTTACCTTTTTATTTCACACGGGGGACATCAGTCTTAGTCCTTTTTCTAGCATTGGAGGATTGAACATGTGAATGCATAGGGACAATTTGAACATTATGATTTACAGGTGGGGGAGGAGGTAACGACAAATTGGGCCAGCCACGATGGTGAGAGACTGCCGGATTGACAATATCTTTCCATCCATCATTCGCATGGACTTCTGGTTGCAAGGACACACGAGGAGGCACATGAATACCATGAATGTTTTGAGGCTGAAATATTGGTCTCTCTGGTCTAGGTTTTACTATCCCTTTCCCAATCCAATTGAAGAACCCAACTTGAAACAACTGGTTCAACTCCTGGGGGTCAACATCAAAATGAATAGAGAATCTATGCCTTCTAGGCCCTCTGTTCCAGTTACCTCTTCCTCTATTGTTTCTTCCATGGATGCCTTTGCTGAAGAAACTCATCCTGTATACAACAATTCATCAGTAACTAGCCCTTAACAGACCATACATGACATTCTGCTTGCATGAAACAATTTTTGGCTCAGAAATTGACACAAGACCCATGAAATTCCATCCATAAGAAATATTTTAATAATTTCCAAGTGAGAAGGGGATGGATAGGGTTCATGGGACATCTGGAGGGATTGTAATGAGTGAAAAAGTGGTAGCATGATAGGGGACAATTACATGAGTACTGCTAAACAATTCATTAAAAATTTAACTATGCAATCAAATACCAAAAATATCAGCTGCCACCTATTTCTGTGCCATATCTTTTATCACTGTTATGTAGATTTTTTAATTTATTTTATAGAACATGACATGTAAAAATGAAAATGGGATCATAAGGGGGGTATAATGAATGAAAAAGTGATAGTATGAGAGGGAAAAATATGGATATTTTTCATAAAAATAAATCAAATCAAACAACAACCATAACTTTGTTCAGACCTCATAATCCAATAAGAATTCACTTTTAAAACGAAAACCTTTTAACTATCCCCTATTTACAGAATGCTTGCTGAATTCAAATAAAATACAATTCTTATGCCCAAAATACTTCAATTATAGCAACCTTTGCATCTGTACAATATCTATACAATAGTCATAATAACATTATTTCCAATTTCATAATAACATTATAACCCTTTGAGCCACAGTCTTTCATATTCCAATGCCAAACCCCTTTTCCTTTTAAAACCAAATAGAAAATGCACAATGATTCCAACCATCCACATCCAATATTTATTCATTGAACTCAAATAAGAATAGACCCAGTATTAACAACCAACTGTCATCTTTCCAACACTGTTTGACATAATCCACTAACATTAAAACTCATAATTGAGCCCCGATTCAATCACACATAGGTTCTTATCAATATAATCAACATAAGTCTTCATTCGAAAATAACATTTAACCAATAACATGCAACTCTAAGCCTGATATTCTCATAAATTAAACATGTATAGACTTCCCTTAAAAGAAATGCCCAACAAAAGAGAGAGCCAAATAGTTCCCGAGGGGAAATAGAACCAAGTCGTGCTCAATAGACCAAGAAAACACATGTGTATTTTTAACCTTGACGAGACCAAGATCATGTTTAGGGTTTAACAAAGAAATGGAGGTAAGAACAAATTGATCGACCAAATGGAAAAGTCCTCAGGGATGCAAATAACTTGTGCCCCTTTAAAAAAAAATAAAATCATAGAGAAGTAACAACAGATGTCTCAATCAAGAGATAATATTCGAAGACAAAGATAGATTGTGATCCTTTTTAAAATCACCATAGACACACAACCTTTAACAAAAAATATTGAAAGTGAGGGTTACCGAAACATAACAGTCATCCACTCCAACAGAGATGAGGGGAAGCAAACACTTAAAATACTGTGAAGAGAATGCCTGAACACAACCCATGGACAACCAAAACTATACAAGCTTCCATTTAAAATTCTGGGTGATACTAAAAACCTGACTGTGAAATGCTTTCCAACAACAATGATAGTGAAGGAAATTCCATGACAAATGATAGCTCGGGGTTCGGCCAGAACAAAGCAAGAGCACTCCAAATCTTAACAGTTTGCATTGCAACCTAGAGGAACAAAACATACCAACCACCGAGATGAAAAGGAGTGACAAGAATTAACACCAAGTCTGGTTGTAAAACCCATGCACCAAAAATCAGATATTGCTACACCATCATCATAATATTCCACACAGAACCAGAATAAAACCCCAAGCTGACCGAACATGTTTTTAACCAATCAACCAATGCACAAGCTACACACAACAAGACAATTCAATCTTTTTCTTTAAAATGGCAACAGTCTAGAGTATTCACAGAAGAAACCATAAGCACAACACTGATACATAATCGAAAACGTAAGAAAAACATAGACCTAATGCAATTATGAGCCAAAAATTGATTCATAACATAGAGGAACCATCATGGATGGAAAATAAAGGAACCATACCTAGAAATGATTGCTTGAGGGAGAGAGTTGGACTGTATTTTTCTTTCACAATCGGAAATCGCAGAGCATCAACAACCACCAGAGCCGGAAAAAAAAATGCAAGTATGGATAGGGTGATGGGCTCGAGGGTTGTTTGAATGACATGCAGTAAATGCATGTCGCTTCCTTCCCACACTCCATTCAATTCAACGTACAAGCCAACCAATCCACCATAACATCAACCATTAATTCAAACAAATATCCCATTTCTATATCCATTACATAGTGCGCCACCTTTATTCATGTTAAAATATTTTAACAACAACCATATGCTATAACATTACCATATATGCCTCACACATAACCTTTTAATCAAAGAACATACGTCTAGAAACAAAGTCTATACATCCTTCTTTTGTGTCAATCACATATAACCTTAGGGCTTGTTCATAGTCTTTTTTCTCCTTGTTTAAGCTCCCATATCATCCTTTTGCATAAAATCATATATAAAATAACCAATCAATGTTTAATGCATAAACATAACACCTGTAAATAATAATCCTTTTATCCATAGTACTGTCATAAGTTGTGAGTAACCATCAAAACCATCTAGCCATAACACATTCAACCAACCATCTTATGTCGCCATAACGAATAAAACCATGACCTGAATCATCAACTGTAGAAGACTGTGTTGGCATCATTATAACAACAAACAAAAATATAAGCGTAACCCATCCATCATAGCGCCACTAGTCTACAAGGGGGTCCCACCTACTAGTTTATTATTATTATTATAAATAAATAATAGAGTTTGGCAATCATTTGCGAGAAATATTCATCGTTGCATTTTTAAACATCAACAATAGTCATGATAGTTTTTTTTGAGTTAAATACTACCAAATTTGAGTAATTTTGAAACACACGAGAAATTTTGACTGACACATATAAAAATGACTAACTTAAACGACAAATTTAGTCCAAGGATAAAAAATATGACTATATAACAACAACATGAATATGCATTTGCAGTATTTCTAGTGATGACCACCACCACCAATTAATTGAAATGACACATGTTCAAGTTTCTAATCTTTCATTAGCAATCTTGCTTTTTCCATAAACCACATGTCCTTTCAAAATAAAGTCATGTAACATTAACATACATCAATTTATATTTAAACTTTTAGAGCCAATATTATTATCATGGTAGTTCTAATTGTGATTATTACATGGGATGACCATATTACCATAAACCTACATATTACTATATGCAAGTGTAGAAATTTTAATTTCTCCAATGTTAGATCTAGTTTCAAATTTATTGCATGCTCATCTTGTTTTAAGATCCCATTATTATGGAAGGGGTAATTTCATATTTTTGAGTTATCTAGGATTTCTTCTTCTTAATTTTCTAAGTTATTGAATAATCCACATATTAGGATAGTGCCTCCTCAAGCACCCCCCGTTACCATTCTTCAAATTTATTCATGGAAATGGATCAACCTACAAACTTACAAATTACATAACCACATAACTTGCAGTTCCTCATGGTTAGGAATATTATGGTTTTTGACATCCTCGAAATTTTTGTTTGTTTGATTATTTACACCTTATCCTAGGTTTGGAGGAATGTCACATGCCTAAGAAGTGCCATCTAAATCCTCAAGTTGAAATTTCCTTTTCCATCCACATTGTAACATAATTCTTATTCACCAAAGAAATCCCCTATGGGCTTGAAAACCATAGGCCTATAACAATTTTACAACCCTTGATAGTCATACAATATATATAAAATTACAATACAATATAAATTTGATAGTCAATTACACACTCTCTCTATATATTTTAATCTATTCATTTCTAACCATGGAGTGAGTTCAAATTCATGTAACCCTAATTTCACAACCAACTAAGTGACATCCATGGAGCCACCATGAAACCTAGAAGGGTGTATTTCCAAATTTTTGGTATTAACGGGGAGGGGGGAATTTTGGAGGGGTTTGAGAGGCAATTAGTGAAGAACAAATTTATTTTTTGTGTGAACTAGTTGAGGAGAGGGGTTTTTGGGGTCGGTATGAGGGAAGTGGTTTGAAATTTGAGTATATATTGCATGTGCCATGGATAGAAGTTTCATCGAGAGGATGTGGATGCTTTTGAAAAGATGAACAAGGAATTTTCATTTGGTAGCTAATTTTGAGTCGAAATCCCCTTCTACTACAGAATTGGCGCATGTTATTATTATTGTTTCCTTATCATGGCCCTAAGGTGGATTATGACATAAAACATCCTTAAAATCCTTTTTGTTTTAAAATCCAAAAATCCCTCCTCAAAACCCTTTTCGTTTAAATTTTTGGATGGAATCCATAGCGTCGGTGTACTTGTTTTAGGATTTTGCAGATATATTTCACACCATATGTGGATTCTTGACATTTTAGATACCCAAAACTTTATTCTTGAAAGGTGTTCATCCAAAACAAATAGACATAAAGTGATTATTTTTCAAGCATATCCATAAATATTTTTTATTCAATATATACCCAATTCATCAAGTTCGAAGTAGAATATGAACATCAATACTATTATTCTGTAGGGGCTTCTTGACAACCTCAAGCATTCAAGGGGAATTCTGGGAATGGATACATAGAAGAAGAGGAAGCACTGGATACCTTGAAGCTTGAATATGGAATTGAAACTAGTTCTAGGAATGGATACATAGAAGGAGAGGAAACATTAGACAACTTGAAGCTTGAATATGGCATTGAAACCAATTCTAGTATTGAAAACATAGAAGAAAAGGAAACACTAAACAACTTGAATATTGAATATGAAATGGAAACTAGGGATGAATAAGGTAACAATGAAGAAGATGTTGTTGAATCAAGTAGGCTTGCCCTTCAAAAATCCATATTTCTTGATTTTGGTTCTTTCATTGGTGATGAAAATATAAGGAAAATTATACTAATAGGTTGATAACATATCACAATTATAGGTTGCAGGGTACTCTGGTAGAGCTCCTTAGTCAACATATATGGAATGAATTGACCAAAGTGATGATTATCTTGTTTAAATAATCAATCAAGGATAATTATTTCTCCAGACATCAATACAAATATTGGGTAATTTCATTTCTATCTATTTGTTTATGTTTTTGTTTGAACATCATTTTTGGGGATGAATTGCTTTAGAGTAAGTCATTATCAGTCACTGCATTACGTTATGCTCATGTGTTAGGAACCAAATATCAATATAGCATAGAAAAAACTCAAAATAAGTACGCAACACCTTGAAAAAGAGATAAATTCATATAATAAGCCTCTTCTATGGGGCAACCTCCTTATTCCCACATAAATGTTCAAATACAAGATGATTTCAAATGAAAATGTATCCTTGGTATATATAGGAGACTAGGAGGTATAATTATAGCTAATGGACTAAAGCCGACATAAATAAAATAACATTACTAATGTAATATGCCCCAATTAAGGGGTAATAAGCCACTATTTAGGGATTAACATGCCCCTCCCCTTGAGACATGTGTTGTCCACAACGCTTGAGTAACTTTGGATGCTTCTGTATAAAATACTCATCTTCCCAAGTGGAATCTTCATCCAGTAGTTTCTTCCATTTAATGAGATACTCTGAAATGGATCTATTCCTCAGCTGGCGAATTCTTGTGTCCATGATGGCTTCAGGCTCCAATATGATTTTTCCTTCCTCGTCAAGTTCTGGCAATATAGTTTGAACTGGGATCTTGTCACCTATAACCTTGTTTAAGCATGAAACATGGAAAACTGAGTGTACTCGTGAAGATGCAGACAACTCCAATTTGTATGCCATAGAACCAATATTTTGCAACACCTTATAAGGGCCATAGTACTTTGGTGATAATTTATTATCCTTCTTGGCTTGCTTGAGGGACCTCTATTTGTATGGTTGTAGTCTTAAAAACACCCAATCCCCTACTTCAAAACTTCTTTCACTACGATGTTGATTTGCTTATTGTTTCATGCGATTCTGTGCCATGGTCAGGTTGTCCTTTAATATTTGGAGAACTTGTTGTTGATGCTCTATGTGACATTCCACTACTTGAAGCTTAGATTTTTATTTTATACAAGAAGTGATGGAAGGAGGGTGGTATCCATAGAGTGCCATAAATGGTGTCATTTTTGTTGCAGTATGAAAGGAAGTGTTATACCACCATTCTGCCAAGGGTAACCATTTGAACCATTTTGTTTGTTTATCAGAGACAAAGAAACAAAGGTAGCCTTCCAGACATTTTTTCACTATCTCAGTTTTTCCATTAGATTGAGGATGATAGGATGAGCTATGAGCCAATTGAGTACCCAAACAAGAAAATAATTTTGTCCAAAAATGTCTAGTGAAGATGGGATCTCTTTCACTTACAATAATCTTTGGGCTTCCATTTAGCTTTTGAAATGTCTCCATGAATGCAGTGGCAACTGTATTGGCTTTGAAGGGATGAGAGAGTGCACCAAAGTGTGCGTACTTGGTCAGTTTATCAAAAATCGCCATGATGGCACTCTTTCCTTCAGACTTTGGTAACCCTGTGATGAAATCCATGGAAACATCCTCCCAACACTGACTTGGGATGGCTAATTGTTGTAAAAGACTCCGGGTCTTAATTGTTTCCACCTTATTTTGTTGGAAAACCAAACATTCTGCCACAAACCTTTGAACATCAGTTTTAAGGCCATCCCAAAAAAATTCCTTCTTAAACCTATGGTAGGTTTTTAAAAATCCCGAGTGCCCTCCTATTGGAGAGGTGTACAATTCCAATAGTACCTTTTATTTGAGTTGGGAGTTCTTACATAAATATAAGTGATCTTTGTACCATAGTGAATCATTTTTCCATGTAAATGTATCTAATGCACTGGAATGCTGTTGCAACCTTTGAATGAGAATCCACACTTTTTTGTCATTCTTCCATTCATCCCTTGCTTCTATTATCCAATCGGGTTGGATGATCAAGATAGAACAGAGAAAGGCCTCAACATCTTCATCCTTCCTTGAGAGTGCATCTGCCACAAGATTTTGTTTCCCTTTTTTATAGACGATTTCAAAATTATAACCCAATATCTTGGTTACCCATTTTTGTTGTTCTTCTGAAGATAGTCTTTGTTCCAAGAAGTATTTAAGACTATCATGATCTGTTTTGACCTTGAAGTGCCTACCTATTAGGCAAGGATGCCATTTCTTCAATGCATATAGTATTGCCATCATTTCCTTCTTATAAATGGGTTTGTGTAAATCCTTTCCCTTGAGTGGTCGACTTTCAAAAGCTAGGGGCCTTCTTTCTTGCATTAGGAAAACACCAATTCCATTCCCTGAGGCATCACATTCCACAGTAAAGGTTTTTGTGAAGTCTGGACTGGTCAATACATGAGCTTTGCACATCACCTCTTTAAGTTATTCAAAAGCTTTAGTTGCCTCTGGATTCCATGAAAATGCATCCTTCTTAGTTAGTGTCATTAAAGGTGCTGCTATTCTTCCATAGTGCCAAACAAACTTGCGGTAGTAACCTTTCAAACCTAAAAATCCTCTAAGATTCTTCAATGTGTTGGGAATCGACCAGTCCATCATGGCCTTAATCTTGTTAAGGTCTACCTTGACACCTTCATGAGATAGAATATGACCCAAATACTCTACCTCCTTCACTCCAAAGAAACATTTGGATGGTTTGGCATATAGTTGTTTCTCCTTTAGTAGTTGTATCACCTTGTCAACATGTCACAGATGATCCTCCCAAGACTTGCTATAGATTAGTATATCATCAAAAAATACTAACACA